>JANTPZ010140608.1:0-32123 GCA_025593235.1 Vachellia pachyceras | reverse complement strand
TACATGCATAGGTTTCACATCACATATTACATAACCATGCTCATAACAAATTCCTTGCTTTAACTTCATAAACTTTCTCCTTACTTTTTGGATGCACTTGTACCTAGAAATGGTTAATGGGGGAGGGTGAGATTCGAGGAATTCCAGTAGCAAACATTACAAACAATGCATGTAGGATGAATGCTAGTGCATGATATGCTTGCCTTATATAGGCTCATGTTCACATAATGAAATACTGCGTGCTCAATATTTTGTGTAATGTACTTATGGCCATAGTAAAAATAAAAACAGAGCTTCATTCATTCATACATGCTTCACATAATCTAGTAAAGCACTATAGCAAATCAATGCATAACATAAACATCACACACATACAAGTAACTAAGTTCACTACCTTTTAGATTTTGCCTTCTCCTTAAGTACCTTGATCTTTTAACCATAGCTTTTCCTTTGTCACTTTATGGCCCTAGGGAATTAATAGCATAATTAGAGCCATGAAAAGTGAATGCCCAATGCGCCACATTAGCCCTAAAGGCTTACTTTTACCCTTGGAGTTCCTACAAATTACATTTGGTTACTTTCTCTCTTAATTTCGCATAGTAACCAAAAGCTGTCAGCATGTTGATTAAATTTTGAAAAATCATAATTAATTCTATATAACTCCAATTGGGGTGGTTCAAATTCCTATGTGAATCTCTTTCAGTATAGTTTCATATAAAAATACTCAATCTTGGTCATCACAGCCATATCATTCCCATAATTTCGTCAACTACAAACTGTTCCAGATTTCATTCCAGAAACAGGACACAATTTCAAAAATTCATATCTCCTATTACACAAGTCCAATTAACTCATATGACCTATCAAATTGAAGCTTGATAAGTCTATTTTAATTATGGAAATTTTCATGGTCATTGGACAACATTTGGCCACACAAAATCATGTTACAATTACACTGCCTCCAGAAAACGAATTTCACAGCCCTTACTCTTTAACTTCCAAAAATTCCAATTTCATATACATGCATCTAAAAATCGTGAACACTTGTATATCTACACAAAAACTCATTTTGGATCTATTGGAAGCATCAAAATCATTAAAGGAATTCGTTTTCATCAGATTCCAGACCAGACCGAAACAATGCACACATATTCAACAATATGAATTTTTTCAACTTCCATCACTTCTACCACTTGATTCATGTTTCCAAACTCTCATTTATGCATGGGAAAACATGATTCTTGCTCTTCTATGCCAAGTGGAAAATTGGGCAGCATAACCCCTAATTCTTCATGTTTTCCAAATTTACAAAAATCATCCAAACAACCACCAACAATCACAAAACAACATCAATATGCTTCTTTCATCAAGAGGAAACTTTTGCAACCAATAAATGGCCTTAAATCCCTCTCTTTATCACATTCCCTCTCAAGAACCCTAATGTTCAATCTTGAAAAAGAGAGGCCTAATCAAGATTTCAAGCCAATAGAAAGAAAGAGGGGGTTGTAAGCATCAAGAAAATGTGTGAGTTTGGTTGATTAGACTTTTACCTTGAGTTTCATGAAGCTTTTCTCTTTTTGTTCTTGGCTGAAATGGCATCACCTCCTTCTCCAAAATCTGCTGGGTTGTCGTGAATGATGGGGCTGAAATGGGGGATAATTTTGCTGTTTTATTAATTCCCACTTAAAACAATCAAGGGCTAGGATTTAATCTTGCTAACTAAAGGTGATCTAAGGGCTATAATTGAGCCACACTTTCTTCTCATTGGCTCTTCAAAAGTAATCATAATGGCTGTACTTTTGCTGGTTGGAATCGGGTTACATTAACCAAACTGGATCCCATTCGGTTACTTTTACCGATTACACATTTTACCGGTAAACTTAACTTTATTCCTGTAAATCTTTTTCTACTTTTCTGGAGATATTTTATTTTTCATTTAATCTCCATAATTCCATCTTGAATATAATAAAATTATTATTCCCAAAATACCCTTTACTTATCTCAATTTTTACAGGATTATTTTATCCTGTCCAAAACCCCTGAAACGGAACAATCGGAGAGCAAATTTCTTTTAGGGCCTTGAAAAATACTATATTTTTCACTGATTCTCATGCCCTTTTCCTTTTTCCAAAATGCCCTATAGATTTTCCAAAATTAATTTTTGAAATAATTATTTTCTAGAGATTTTTTGGGTATTTTTCCCAATTTTCAGGAAAATTGCCTTAATTGTACATTTGATAATAATTTTATCAAATACTATATAATTCACTGGATTTTCCATATTTTTCTCCAAATTTTTGAAGAGCTCCTAATATTTCAAATAATTATTTTTCCTCTTTTACCCTTCAAAATTTCGTAGACGGAAATCGGGTCCGAATTTGGAAAATCCGTGTTACGTCATTGCGACCGGTATGTCGATATCTATCTTTTGGGCATCTGTAAATTTTTCTGATATTTTGGTCAACCGGTTGACTTTTTGACTTTGACTTTGACTTTTCTTTTGCCAAATGACCAAAATACCCTTTAACTTTCTCATAATTACCATTTTGCCCTTACTTTCTCTACTTTTTTCAAAATTTACTATTTTGCCCTTACTTTTGATACTAAAAGACCTTTATGTCCTTGGTCTTTTATTAAATGACGTATGGGTCCCTTCCTATAAGGTTTTCCATCCTCATATTGCTTATAGGGCAAATATACTTAATTTTGGAATTCACACGGAACTCCGTGCCTGAACTTCGGCCCTTAGTCTTTCTTTCTTTTTGAGCTTTCTACTTTTCGTCTCTAATTCATCATCATAATCATCAGATTAGCCTTTATTTCATTTAGTATGAAATTATGGATATTACATTATGCCTCTCAGCAGTTGAAGCTGCATGAAGAAAATTACCCCACGCATGATTTGGAGATGCTCTTTGTTGGTGTTTTGGTTTTGTGAATTTTTTGCAATTTATGCTCAAGTACCATGTAGTTTTATAAGTTAAACCTCTACATGAGTAGTATCTAAAATGATGTGAATGCATGCCTTAGACATGAGAGGATGCATGTTTAATTAAGAGTGAAAAAGGTTAAGAAGAAAGCATGCCTAAAAGAAAGAAAATGAAATGGCAAATTTTCATGAAAAGTTGTTAGAAGTTGGTCAAATCATGAATTTTGGGCGAACGTGAAATATGGTAAATGAAGTCCAAATGAGTTGCAATTTTACAAAAAAATAGTTCACATGTCCATCTTTAAAATGAGCTAAAGAGTACTAGATTGGGAGTTTTGCACAAAAAGTTATGGTCATCTAAAATTTTAAGAAAATCTAAAAAAATGGGAAAAATAAAAAATGACCATATTAACAGTACTTTTTCACGCAACAAACTGTACTAACAAACTGTATAAAGGATCTTATAAGCTTCAAATAGAAATTAGAACCACTCAATTTCAATTTTTGTAGAATTATTTATAAATTTTCAAAGTTAGGTGAAAAATATGAAAAATGACCAAGTGAATGGTAACTCGATTTTGAAAATTTTCAATTTTTACTTCTTTGGTCATTCTAAGGTATTCAAGGCCTAAGAGTGGTTCAATAACATCATAAAATGAAACTAAAAGGGGAAAATCAGGAGTGTTAAGTAATATCCGTGTATTTGCTGTTAATTGAAATAAAGGCCAGATCGGTAATTATGAGGTAATTTTAGGCTCATGGATAGGAAGCACATGAGAAGAGAATGCCACTAAATAATAAAAATAATAATTGTTTAGTTTTTCGTAAAATATCTCCTCCGGATGAACTTTCTATAAGCCAAAGTAAGCCCATAGTAGATTTTGTTGGCTTCAGCCAACATCCCTGTTGGCTGAAGCATGTGGCACATAAAGCATCAAGACCTCATTGGCTTCAGCCAAAATTCTGGTTGGCTGAAAGCATGTGACACAGATTCACTAGCTTCATCCAAGATGCTTGTTGGCCGAAGCATGTGACGCAATGAGCATCAAACAAGGGCATTTTGGTCATTATGAAAATATATAAGGGCATTTTGGTCATTTGACAAGTCAAAGTCAAAAGTCAACCATTGGCAAAAAATTTACAGATGCCCAATAGATAGAGCTCGACTCTGGAGCGCAATAGTGAATCACAGATTTTCCAGATTCGGACTCGATTTCTGTTTATAGAATTTTAAAGGGAAAAAGGGGGAAAATAATTATTTAAGGTATCAGGAGCTCTCCAAAAATTTAGAGAAAAATAAAGAAAATCCAGTGAATTTTATAGTATTTAATAAAATAATTATCCAGTGTACAATTAAGGCGATTTTCCCGAAAATTGGGAAAAATACCCGAAATTCCCTGGAATATAATTATTTCAAAAATTAATTTTGGACAATCTAGAGGGCATTTTGGAAAAAGGAAAATGTATAACAAAGCAAAATGTGTACCAAGAACATATCAATGCATATGGTCATAGCATAATATCATTCATAAACACATTTCCACAATGTCATAAAGTTATGCACATCATTAGAATAATTTCACAACAATGTTAGGTAAAGTTAGAAATCTTTGCTACCTTTGTTTCTTAGATATCCTTAACTTTGCAACTTGTCTTGGTCACTTTGAAAAATCACCTTCTTGAAGAAATTCTTTACCTATACAATGGAGTATATAATGGCCATTAAACATGTGCCATTTCCAATGCAAGAAACAATGCAAAACTCCCTTGATCATCCCTTTAAATTTTCTAAGTCCTAGAACATCAAACTTATCTCTAACTTTTTCTAATACTTCCATAAACTTGGGACCACTTATACCCTACACAAAAACTCATTTTGGATCCATTGGAAGCATCAAAATTATCAAAAAATTCAGCTTCTCCTACTTCTAGGTCAGGCCGAGACATATCAGACATATTCACCAACATGTGTTTTTCAACTTCTATCATCATATTCTTGCTTTCAAGCTTACATTCATGCATGGTAAGGCTTGATTCTAACTCTCCTATGTCAAGAGAAAAATTGGGCAGCATAACCCCTATTCATGCATGATTTCCCAATTTTACAAAATCATGAAAACAACTCAATCAACAACAACAACAACATCAATATGCTCCTTCCAACTCAAGAAGACTTTTGCAACAACTTAATGGCTCTAAATCCCTTTCTTTCTCACTTTGCTCTCAAGAACCCTAAAGCATGGAATTTGACAAAGAGGTCTCAAATCAGATTTTGGAACCATGGGAGAGGTAGAGAAGATCAAAAGGAGCAATTTCATGTATAGCATAAGATATCTTCCTTTCTTACCTTTGATTTCTCTCAAGCTTTTCCTTTTCCTTGCTCCCTTGTTCATGGCATCTTGGATTCTCTTTTACTGCCCAAAGAGTCGGTCTAGTGGGCTGGAAGGTGGAGGGGAATAATGGATCTTTTAATTCCCACTTAAAGGAATGGAAGGCTATGATTAAGCCATACTACTTAAGTGTACTCTATGGGATATAATGGTACCACCTTAGGGACAATTGCTTGCTTCTTATTGGCCCTCAAAAAGTGACAATCATGGCTGTAAATTTCTGGTTAAAGTCGGGTTACATTAACCAAAATGGGTCCCATTCGATTACTTTTACCGATTACACTTTTTACCGGTAAACATAACTTTATTCCGGTAAGTCTTTTTCTACTTCTTTGGAGATATTTTCTTCCTCATTTAATCTCCATATTTTCATCTTGTATTTTTCAATTTAATTATCCCCAAAATACCCTTTACTTTTCTCAAATTTTACAGGATTATTTTATCCTGTCCAAAATCCCTGAAAACGTACAATCAGAGAGCAAAATTCTTTTAGGGCCTTGAAAAATACTACATTTTTCACTGATTCTCTAGCCCTTTTCCTTTTTTCAAAATACCCTCTAGATTTTCCAAAATTAATCTCTGAAATAATTATATTTCGGAGAATTTCGGGTCTTTTTGGGTCTTTTCCCCAATTTTCGGGAAAATCGCCTTAATCGTACACTGAATAATAATTTTATTAAATACTATAAAATTCACTGGATTTTCCATAATTTTGTCTGAATTTTTGGATGGCTCCTGATACCTTAAATAATTTGTTAGAACAGGATTTCACCAAGAGGGGGGTGAATTGGTCTAATGTAAAAATTCAAGAACTTTAAACTTTACAGAAATAAAAATCAAAGTCACCGAGAGAGAAAGAAATATGAACACAGAGATTTATCCTGTTCGGTCTCATTAACCTACATTCAGTCCTCAGGGCACCCCCGAGATTTCCAAATCCACTATCAACAGCAATTCAGGCTTCACAAGCCTTTACAAACTGGGAATCACTCCCCCTTTCTCTTTTCACTAAAACAGAGTATGATACTCTCTGTTTTCTAACTCACTTTCAGCTCAATATACTCAAGACCCTGTCCTTGAGTTTCTCACAAATTTACAAATTATTTTGGCCTCAAAATTCTCTCTTAAAAGAGTGGATGGCTAATAATGAAGCTTAAAATGAATTAATGAAATATTACAGACAGTGTAGTAAATGCATACTTAAATGCTCATGACGTTATGCTCTTCTATAATGAATGCTGGCCCTTTTATAGTTGAGACTTGATGAAATGTCCGTTAGACTGCATTCAATAGCCGTTACTCTCATCAAGTGAATGTATAGACTTGATTTTTGAAGCTCTGAGTTGAATGTTCAGCTTGTCTTTATCAATGGGAAAATCCTTTTTGTTAATGATAAAGCATTCTTCAGAGTCAAATATCACCCAATTGCCTCTGTCTGTGCTCTGGCTAACATTGAGACATTTGAATTAGCAATTTCTCCAACTCCTTTAATCTTTCCTGATTAGTTTCCTCCAAAACTTACTTTGCCTCCATCTTTAGCTTTCAGGCTGATGAATCTGTTGTTGTCACCAGTCATGTGTCTTGAGCATCCACTGTCGATGTACCATTTTTTTGCTTTGGATGCTCTAAGACATACCTGCAGGAAAGTCATTTGGTTGTTTTAGGCACCCAAGTTTTGTTGGGCCCTCTTATGTTAGTGTTTGGTGCCTTTGGAACACAAGTTCCTTTTGGTACCCATTTATAAGTGCCTAATGATTTATTTTTCTTGAAAAACAGTTTCTAGTTTGATGACCTTTTCTATTACAGTAGCTACAGAAAATGAAGGGTTCTGAAGAATGAACTGCTTTTGAAAATAGTTCAAATAATTCTTGTTGCCATGCTTTTTCTTCCCTTTGTGCAAATCATTTTGAGGAGTATATCCTATACCACTTCTATCATTTGTGACTTTTTGGTTTTTCAAGATTACTTGAAGCATTTCATTGCCCTGAGTAAATTTCTGAAGAGCTTTGGATAACTTCTCATTTTCCTTCTTTAAATCATTGCACTTTGAGCAAATACTCGTGGCAATAGGAGTTTCAGATGGTTTTTCAAGTTCTTTAACCCTTTTTCTTAAGAAGGATAACCTTTAGCAAATTTAAGAAACTCAATATGCATTTCATCATATTCTTGACGTAATTCAACATAGCTAGGTTCAATAAATACCTCTTCGATGTCAGTATCTTCTTCCTGAGCCACCAGACAAAGATTGGCTTCTTCTTCTGCATCACTCTCTTCTTCTCCTAAGTTGTCACCCCAAATGCATGACACATATGCCTTTTTCTTTTTGAAGAATTTGGGCTTTTTCATTTCTTTTTCTTTGTTTTAAGCTGCTAATTGAGGACAATCAGCTCTCATATGGCCTAGTTTGTTACATTCATAACATATAATTCTGTTTGATGTTCCTTTTTGTGGCCTTTGGGAGTTTTGATCTTTTCTATACATTCGTCTAAACTTTCTGATGACCATTGCCAATTCTTCATCTTCCACATCTTCTTCTTCATCCTCTGATTCAGGTTCTTTTTCTTTCTCTTTGATGGTTTTGAGTGCTAGCCCCTTCTTCTTCTTCTCATCAATGTTTGTCAATTCCTTTTTAAACTTTTGCTTGCTTTCATACTCAGCAAGGCTTCCAAAAAGGGCTGCAACTGAGGTCATTGATTCACCGTGGGATTCTTCTATGGCTATGACCTTGGCTTCCCATTTGCTTGACACAACATTTAAAATTTTTCTTACTTGTGAGCGTTGATCGTATGTCTTGACAAGGGCTGCTAGTTTGTTGATGAGATGAGTGTAACGCATTTGAAATTCTGCAATAGTTTCTTCCTCTCTCATTCGAAGAAAATCATACTCAGTGGTGAGCATGTTAACTCCACTTTCTTTTACAGCCTCTATGCCTTCGTAAGCTATCTCTAGAGCATCCCACATGTGTTTTATAGAGGGAAGGGTGCAGAATTTGAAGAAATCATCTTCATTCAGAGCAGCCTGTAGCATCAGTACAGCCTTTCTGTTGAGATGAACTCTTCGAAGATCTTCACTATCAAACTCAGGATGAGTTTTAGGAGTTAGTCCATCTTCCACTTTCATAGGCACATAGTTTCCCTGTTTAAACACATCCCATAAATCAATGTCAGTGGCTACGATAAAGTTTTGGAATTTGATTTTCCAAAATGAGAATTTTTGGCTGTTGAAGGCTGGAGGTCTAGTAATAGATGCTCCGTTAGTGAGAATGTGTTCGCCAAATCCTACCATGGATCTCTCTTGAAACTGCTAAGTTCTTTACACAAGAGACCTGCTCTGATACCAAATGTTAGAATAGGATTTGACCAAGTGGTCTAATGTAAAAATTCAAGAACTTTAAACTTTACATAAATAAAAAGCAAAGTCACCGAGAGAGAAAGAAATATGAACACAGAGATTTATCTTGATTCGGTCTCCTGGACCTATGTCCAATCCTTTGGGCACCCCCAAGATTTTAAATCCACTATCAATAGTAATTCAGGCTTCACAAGCCTTTACAAACTGGGAATCACTCCCCCTTTCTCTTTTCACTAAAATAGAGTTTGACACTCTCTGTTTTCTAACTCACTTTCAGCTCAATATACTCAAGGACCTGTCCTTGAGTTTCTCACAAATTTACAAATTATTTTGGCCTCAAAATTCTCTCTTAAAAGAGTGGATGGCTAATAATGAAGCTCAGAATGAATTAATGAAAGATTACAGAGAGCGTAGTAAATGTAGACTTAAATGCTTAGGATGTTCTGCTCTTCTGTAATGAATGCTGGTCCTTTTATAGTTGAGACTTGATGAAATGTCCGTTAGACTGCATTCAATAGCAGTTACTCTCATCAACGACCAATTGCTTCTGCATTAATGGCATTTAATGCCTTTGAGTCAGTCTAGGTTGAAGGTTGTAGAAGAACGTTAAAATCTCCGAGTCTCAGACCATGCATGTGCTTCCTTCCTTATTTAATGATTCAAGCTGCTGCGTTTATGAGAGCAGTTAGAATTCAAAAATGTCATTACACGAATAAGGAAAGTAAGTGTAAAGCATAGGTGAGGTATGTCAGACTCAAAGCTGTCACAGAGAGAGAGAGAGAGAGAGAACTCGAGCATAAGGGTTTTATGCTCGAGTGTTGCTCAAAATATTTCAAAGAAAAGTTCAATGCTTTGATGCAATACTTGAGTGTTATGTGAAAGTGTTTTCAAAACAATCAAATACTCGAGTGATAATCTCAATGCTTGAGTGTTAATAATACTTTCTAAGAATACTCGAGTATTCTGTGCAAGTGATAAAAAATAATCTTGATAAATCATAATACTCGAGTGATGAAATAATGATACTCGAGTGCTGGTAATGCCGGAAGTGAATACTGGAAGTATTGAGATAGAGCATTGATGAACAGTGAAAGTTTTCATCTCGATACTCGAGTGATAGAAAGCTGGTACTCGAGTGTTAGTAGTGCTGGCAATCAATACTTGCAATGTTTGCTTCCAGTGTTGAATGAAAGGTCACAACACTCGAGTCTGGAAATCTGTGCTCGAGTGTTGGCTCTGGTGGAAGATTTCACTTGAAATATCACTTGATAGCACTGTCAAAAGTCTTAACACTCGAGTGTTGAAAATTCAGTGCTCGAGTGTTGGCTGTGCTGTCAGCTAATGCTGGAAGTGTTATTTGACAGTGTTGATAAAAATGGTCAATACTCGAGTGCTGAAATTCTGTACTCGAGTATTGGCAATACTTTCAGCTAATACTGGAAGCGTTGACTTAAAGTGTTTTCAAAAACCTCAATGCTCAAGTACTGGAAACCTAGTGCTCGAGTATTGGCTATGCTGTCAGCCAATACTTGCAGTGTACACTCAGAGTATAGTCTAAAAACTCATTTTCAAAGCACAGTACTCGAGTGACACATTCCAACACTCGAGTATTGACAATACTTCTTGTCAATACTTGAAGTGTTACCTGGAAGTACTCAATTTTCTTAAGTTCAAAACATGCAGTACTCGAGTATTGGATTCCACTGCTCGAGATGAGGAGATGAAATGAGGAAGAAAATATCTCTAGAAAACTAGAAAAAGATTTACCAGAATTAAGTTACTTTAACCGTGGTAATTTGTAACTAGAGTAAGTAACTGAAGGGTAACCGGTTCAGTTAGGTTAACTAAGTCCCTAACCATTAGTTACCCCTTATTAATGTAACTTTATGGGAGCCAATAGAATTCAAGCAAGTGGTGGTGTGGTGTTGTCATATTAACCATTAGATTAAGCTTGGAAAACAAGATAAAATCCAAGCCATTTATTCTTTCACATGGAAATTTTATTAAAGCAAAAATATACTCTTCCTCTCTCCATTTTACCGTCACTTTCCTCCCCCTCTAAGATGCAAAATTGATGCCATTACAAGCAAAAAGAAGAGGAAAAAGAGCTCACAAAAACTTAAGGTAAAGCTTCCAATCAACCAAACTAACCTATTTTCCTAAGCTTTGCAACTCCCTCTAACTTTCTATCGGTTTGTTTTCTTAAATAAAGCCCTCTTTTGAAAGATGAAAGGTTAAGGTTTCAAAAGATGTAAATGAAAAATAGAATATTTTAGAGGTAGAAAAAGGTTACAAGTTCTTTCTTGAGTAGTAAAGAGTAGTTTGATGTATGTTATTGGTTGATTTAGTTGTTGTGAAAATTTTCGAAGCTCAATATTAGGGAATGTGCTGCCCAAATTTTTGTGTTTCCTAGGGGAAGATATGTTTGAGTTGTATATTGTATGGAAAGTGGTTTGGAAGCAAGGATAAGCAACTATACATGAACAAAGTTTGAAAACTCCAAAACCCTTTTTATTTTCTATTTTCAAAAATAGGGAAAAATAATAGAGGAGTATGATTTGGTAATTTTGATGCTTCCAATGGCTTTAGAATGAAGAATTGTGTAGGGTTAAAGTGAGAAAAGGATTTGGGAATCATTGTGTAATATCCACCCTTTTTTGTAAACTAACATAGAGGCCAAAACGATAGTTCGGAGTTAAGATAAGGCCCAGAAATAAAAGTACAGAAAAAGGAGATGTCAGTGGACTTAAGAGGCCATGGTCAAATTAGTCCTAAGAATGTAAGCCAGAGACATAAATGTCATTAAGTATAAAGACCACGGGCAGTTGGTCAGTGGATAAAAAGGGCTAAACTAGTAGTCAAAAGTCAAGTTAGAGGCCACAGATAGAAAGCACGGAAAAAGTTGATACTGTTGGGCTAAGTCGCAGAATCAGATTTGGCTGGTGGATGGAAGTCGGTAAGAACCTTAAAGTTAAGCGTGCTCGCCCTGGAGCAATCTCAGGATGGGCGACCTCCTGAGAAGTTGCCCAAGGGGTCAGAAACCAAAAGATCAATGGCAACAAAGTCAAGGGTAAAATGGAAATTTATGAAAAGATAGACTGTGAAAGGGCATTTTGGTCATTAAGAGAAAGTGTAAGGGCATTTTGGTCATTTGAAAAAGTCAACGTCAACGTCAAAAAGTCAAACAGTTGACCAAAAATCAGAAAAATTTGCAGATGCCCCAATGACAGAGCAGAACTCACTGATTACCAGAAATTCAACCGATCGTTTAAATTTGGTCTGGATAAGGAATTATGAAATTTTAAAGATTTAAGGTTGAAAATATTTATTTAAGGTATCAGGAGATCCCTAAGATCAAAAACCAAAGTCTATAGAAATTCAGTGGAATTTATAGTATCTTACAAAATTATCGCCCAAAGTACGATTAAGGCGATTTTCCCGAAAATGAGGAAAAATACCCGAAAATCCCCAAAAATATAATTTATTACAAAAATTAATTTGGAAACAATTTAGAAGGTATTCTGGGGAAAGATAAAGGGCTAGAATATCAATGAAAAATATAGAAAATTATATGGCCCTAAAAATGATTTATTCTAAATTTGCTCGTTTTCAGGAGTTTTTGACATGATAAAATAATCCTGTTAATTTTTGATGGATCAAGGGACAACTTGAGGATGGTGATTTGAATATATTTAAGAGGGAATTACAGAGATTAAAGAAGGATGAAAATATTTTCAGAAAAGTAGAAAAAGATTTACCGGAATAGAGTTATGTTTACCGGTAGAAAGTGCAATCGGTAGAAATAACTGAAGGAGATCCGGTTTGGCTAACCAAACCAGATTTTTTTCACCCATGTGCAGCCATCATGAGCCACTTTTGAAGGCCCAATGAGAAGCAAGAAGGTATCATGCATGTGGGCAAATCTTAGCCCTTAAATTTCAAGATCTAATCTTAGCCTTTCATTCCATTAATGCGTGATTTATTAAATCATCAAATTCCCTTCACCTCCAGCCATTTAGAGCGACTTTTGGGCAGCAAATTGAGAGAGCAAAGATGCCATTCATGGTGGACCAAAGAGGAGAAAAGCTTGGTGAAGATTCAAGGTAAGCATGAAACACATCTTGTGACATACATAGAATTGCTCCTTGTGATCTTCTCTTCCTCTTCCATGGTCTCAAAATCTGATTTGAGCTCTCTTTCTCAAGATTGGATGCTTAGGATTCTTGAGAGCAAAGTGAGAAAGAGAGGGATTTAGAGCCATTGATTGATGGTAAAAGCCTCCTTGTGTTGTAAGGAGTGTTTTAATATATATTGTGGTTGTTTGAGTTTGTTTTTGTGATTTTGTAATCTTGGGAAATCATGAAGTTTTAGGGAGGTGCTGCCAAATTTTCCATTTGATATAGGAGACTTAAAATCAAGTTATACCATGCATGAATATAAATTTGGGAACAAGAATCATGTGGTATAAGTGATGAAAGTTGAAAATCACATTTATGGAAATTGGGTGTATGTCTCAGCCTGTGCTGGTTCTTGAGGAAGGAAGTTTCTTTTGATGATTTTGATGCTTCCAATGGGTTTAAAATGATATTTTGTGTAGGGTAAAAGTGAGCCCAAGTTTAAGGAAGCATTATAAAATGTTAAAGACAAGTTTAGGGTTTTAAAGTTTATGTAATTCAAGAGATAGTTTAAGAGAGGTTTACAATAATTTTTATCTTGGTAATGGCATATGTTTAATGGCCATTATGTTGAAAATTGTGTAGGCTAAAGTTTGGTGCAAGAGAGTGATTCCCAAAGTGAACAAGAGAGCATTCAAGTTAAGGGGAAATTAAAGACACAAGGTAGCAAGACCTTCTAACCCTAAGCTTAATTGCTTTGAAAATGTGTATGAATTATGCATGACTTGTGTTGAAAATTTATGATGAATGAAAGTGTGAATATGTGATTTTATATGCTATGGCCATATGCATTTCATTGTTACATGTTGCACTCTTATGAATTCACACTTATATTAAAAGTTGTCATGCAAGTTTATGATGTGTGTTAGAAAGTTTTGCTACTGGGATTTCCAAAAATCTCACTCTACCCCATTAACCATTTTTAGGTGGAAGCTTCTCAAAGGGTAAGAAGAAAATGAATGATGCTTAAAGCAAGATTTGCATATGGGTAGGAGTGTGGACTTATGTTGTAAATTATATGCTTATTGTTTAAGAATTGTAATGTGATATGTAAATGTAACTCATGTATGTGTAATGGACTCATGATAAATAGTGAATGCCCTAAGAATACCTAATCACATAGGTTAGTACGATCAAGAAAGGTTTAGAAATTAATATGATGGTTTAGGAAGTTAAGATGGGCTGAAATTTGGCCAAGTGCTGTAAGTAAAGTTGGTCAAACCACCTATTTTGTCCCATCGTGAAATAGAGTAAATGAATTCCAAATGAGTTGAAATTTTACAAAAAAATATTTCACATTGCAAGATTTAAAACAAGACAAAGATCACCAGAATTGGAATTTTTTACTGAAAGTTATGGCTATCCAAAGTTGGTGAAAAATTACAGAAAATCCTGGGAAAAATGAAAAATTACCATATGAACAATACATTTTCACGAAATAATTTGTACCAATTGGACCGATTACTGTTCAAATGAGTATTTTTCCCTCATAAAGGAATTTGTAAGCTTCAAATAGAAGATGGAAACACTCAGTTTCAATTTTTCTAGAATTAGTTATGAATTTTCAAAGTTAGCCCGAAAAACTGTGAATAATATTTCAATTTGGTCCCTTTTGACATCGTAAGTTGTTTGACTCCATTAATTGGTTCCAAATCATCATAAAGGAAGCTGAGAGGGATTAGTAAGAGGCGTTACACATTGGAAGTCAAAAGAACAAGTTACAAAGTTTTAAGAGTCTTGAAAGACCAATATAAGCGTTTTTATAATTTTTCTTGTCTTGTTGCTGGCTGGAAATTTATAGATATATTATTGTTTGGTGTTTAGGAAGTTAAGAACCCAAAGAAATCATTTGGAAGGTAAGCAAGAAGGATTCAAATTTCAAGGGAATTCAAGAGATAAGGTAGCAAGCCTACTAACTTCTCTTAAACTTCTTTGTGAACTTAATTGTGAATGGTCCATAATTTTGTGATGATTGAAGTTGATGGTATGTGTATGATATGTGACTTAATTGATATGAGTATATGCATGATAATCTTTAGTTTGAACATGTCACATATAGCATGATCGCACATTTATTTGAAGTTATGTTATACACATTCACAATGTTTGTTAGTTAGTTTTGCTATTGCGATTTTTTTCCAAATCTCATTATCCCCCAACTAACCATTGTTAGACTGGCGACCCAAGATGGGGGTGAATTGGGTGTTGTAAAATTTTTCTTTTCAAAACTCAGTTGATCACAACATTCAAATCACGAGTTAAAAAAAGCTGGAGCTTGAAAACAGATTGCATTCGTGAAAAACAATATATGTTAATGAAGATGAAAGAATAGAAAGCACACAATGATTTATCCTGGTTCGGCTCTCTCTGACTTACATCCAGTCCCCAGAGCACCTCTGAGATTTTCAATCTGCTATACTATCCAAGTTTAACCAGTACTTGGAAAACCATTACAATCACAATGTCATCCCAGACATTTGTGAATCTCATTTCAAGTTAGAAAACCATTATAATCACAATGTCATCCCAGACATTTGTGAATCTCATTTCAAGTTTATCACTATGGGTACTTGAAAAACACCATAAATGTTTCCAGGCATTTATGAACCCAATCAAGTTTGCACCGTAGGTACTTGAGAAACCTTTACAATCACTCCCCCTCACAAATTTCACAAAGACCAACATGCTTTGTTTTCTCAACTCAAACTCAACCTAGCAATCTCAAGATCCCAATCTTGAGTTCTCACGGAAATACAATGAGTTTGGATGAATCAATAAAATACTCTCTCAAAGAGTGGATAAATAAACATTGAAGCTCATGGAGAAGACAGTATCAGAGTTCTGATGCAATGCTATGTTTTGTGTTCATAGACTCTATCTTCTTTGTCTCACTCTCCTCTGCTCTTCAAATTGGTTGCTCCCTCTTATTTATAAATGTTGTCAGAATATATCCGTTGGAGAGGAAGATATGTATCCGTTACGAACAACTTTCGCTTTCGTTGTTCTGTCATTAATGCACATCTCATCTGTCGATGGTGAAGATTCCACTTATGTCCGTTAATGCTAAGTGCTGGAGACATTCTTTGTTAGGCCCATATCTATTTAATAGGTAAACTAAAATGCATTTATGAGAGCAGGTAAGTTTTTAAAACTTTAATATTAATAAGGAAAGATTTGGTAAAAAGTGATGCTCAGTTGTCAGAAGCTGCTGTCAGTAAGGTTAGGACTCGAGTTGAAGCAATTCATGACTCGAGTTCTTCCTCATGGGTTTACAGCAATCTGAAATGTTATGTGATAAAACTTCAACTTTTCAAAGTGCCTGACTCGAGTTAATAAAACTTTAATATGGAAACTCGAGTTTATAATGAAAGTTTCATAACGTAGTTTTAAAAATTTTTATTTGGAAACTCGAGTTTAGAATGCAAGTTATGAAACCATGTTGTGAAACTTGAGTTCTGAAAAGTGAGTAACTCGAGTCACTGAAACTTGAATGCTATAACTCGAGTTTATGTTGGAAGTTTTTGTAAACCAGTTATGCAACTCGAGTTATATGCTTTTGCAACTAGAGTTTTAATGTACCAAAAAGCTTCCTCAGTAGTTTAGGGTCACGAAACTCGAGTTTTATAAACCTGGAACTCGAGTTATCACAACTTGAAGTGGGAAACTCGAGTTGTCCTTAAAAGTTTTGGGAAACTCGAGTTCTCCAAGACTGCATCTTGAGCTCTAGCATATAAGATTCCTAGAAGATAGATTTTTAGGCATGCAACTCGAGTTCTAAAAAGAGTGTAACTCAAGTCATCACAACTTGAAGCTGATCACTTAAGTTGTCCTTGAAAGTTTTGGAAAACAGTTGTGAAACTTGAGTTGTGAAGTTTTGGAACTCGAGTTCTGATGCAACAAGGTCTTCCAAAGTGTTCAAAAAGCTTGAAACTCGAGTTGTGTGAAGTTGAAACTCGAGTTTTACTTCATGACTTCAGCTTGCACATGTCAGGTCCACTTTTCAGCACATGGCTCAACTTGCAACGCCCATAGCTCTCTCAATCCAACTCCAAATCAAGATAATAATATATCAATGGAAAGCCCTGCATGTCTACTTTCATAGGAAATAAGAATCAGTCCAAAATATGTTATATAAAGAAAGTTATGGTAGATGCAATAAGAAAACATCAGTGATAAGACGTTAAATTCGACCCCCAAATTTCGAAGATTATATCTCTTTCCTATGAAATGATTTGATGATGGTTTGGGTGTCTATGAACTGCATTGGGAGTCTAGTTTCATACAAAATTGGTTTCACATCAATCGGAGTTGTATTTTGGGAGATACGAGCAAAATACCAGACATATATGGAGCTGACAGAAAATAGATGTGCTGAAACTCGAGTTCTGTATCCCTGGAACTCGAGTTGACACAACATGAAGCTGGAAACTTGAGTTTTTACTAAGAGTTTTGGAAAACTCAAGTTCTGCAATGCTGAAACTCGAGTTCTGACTCTGAGAAGCTGAAACTTGAGTTTTTGATGACCCAGGACTCGAGTTTTGACACATTACTTCACGTTTAGCTTCAAAAAGCTCCAGAAATTCATCAAACCCGATTTTTATCTTTAAGAAATAGTTTTGAGCATCCAAATAAAGCTTAGATGAATGGTAACTCAATGAAAGATAATATAACATCTATTTAAAAAACATTTTAACATTCAAATTGAGTTATTTAACCACATCATCTTCCAATTTAAAAAAGGATGCACAAATATAGTTGTAAATCAATATGCATTATAAAAACCTTTGTCAAATCAATATGGATTATGAAAACTTTTTGCTCTATTATATTTTACATCATCAAAACTAATCATATCTAAAAACCATGCTAGGTGCAAGTACAAGTAAGGGTAAGAGCAAAGTTAATGATGCTTGAAGATGGCATAATGTGATGTTCTTGCTTGTGGAATTTTTGTGATATGATTGAACTTTATTTGCAAGTTGTTGTAGTTTTGTAATTATATATCTCTACTTGATAATTAAGTAGATATATGCCAATGCATGCATGAATATATGCTAATATTTAAGGAGCTAACCATGCATTGCAAGAGGTTGAGTTTTAACCAAAAAGAGGTTTTGGTAAATTTTCAAAGAAAATCCAAATTTGCAATTAAGGGGTTTCAAACCTTCGAGTTTGCCCTGTTATGGAGTGGTGATGAAAAATAGCAAACAAACTCCGCATGAGATGAAACTTTCCAGTTAAATACTACATATCCTAAGCTTTAAAATGAGTCCACGATCACTAGATTTAGACATTTGTACAAAGAGTTATGTTTGTCCAAAGTTGAGAGATAAAAATCTGGAAAAATAAAAAGTTACCAATTGAATAGTACATTTTCATGCAATTAACTTTATCAGTTGGGCAAGTAATTGGACCAGTGAGTATTTGTCCCTTGTAGATCACTTTATAAGTTTCAAATAGAAATTGGAATCACTCAATTTTGATTTTTCTAGAATTAGTTATATTTTTTCAAAGTTGGACCAGAAATATGGAAATTAACTAAATGAATAGTAGCCCTTTTTTAATTTTCAATTTCACTTCTTTGGTCAATTTTAGTTATATAAGGCTCAAAAGCCGTTTATTCGTGATCTATTATTATGAAGCTTATAGGGAAAATTAAAGAGTGTTAGAATTTTCATCCAAACACTCGAATTTTCAAAACTAAAACTCAAATTTTATAAAATTTGAGTCATACCTCGAGTTTTCTGAAGAGGGTTTTGAACTTCCAGTGCTTATCATTCCTTCGTAACTTGAGTTTCGCAAAACATAACTTGAGTTTTGCAAAACTTCTTTTGGAAGTTTTGAATTTGGAAACAAAATCTACTCTCGAAACTCAAGTTTTTGTAAACTTGTTTTCATAACTTGAGTTTGTTTGAAAGTGTTGAGATTTAGAAACATATTTTCAAGAATAGAACTCAAGTTTTATGAATCTAAAACTCGAGTGTACACAACTTTCATCAAAACTCAATTTTTCTTCAAAGTTTTGTAAGAAATCATTTTGGAATCACGATGAAAGTTCAAAACAAGTGCAATATGGTTTCTAAACTTGCAAAAACATAAAACACATTTTATTATCGTTAAAACATAGTTTCCACACAAACAGAGCCCAAATAAGATTTAAAAAGATAATGTTTGCTAAAAAATCCAAAAAAAAAGTAGGCTAAAAATATTTTGAAACAAAGTCATGCAATTTTTTGAAAGGAAATTTGTTTTGCATTAGCCCAACTAGATGTCATTAGTTTAAAATAAGTGTGTGTTTGGGAACTCTGTTGCAAGAAAGGAGTTTACGGATTTCTAGATGGTTTTGCGGATTTCAAGATAATTTTATAAATTTCGAGATGGTTTTTACAGATTTTAAGATGGTTTTATTTTGGCTTGCGTGCACCGTTTGAGGAACGAAGTTCCCAAACAAGCACTAAGCTGTGGACCAAAAGGTGCCCAAACAACTTTCAGGAAGGTGGAGCCATAAAATTTTTTTAATATATGGGCACAAAACACTTACCCAAATCTGAAGTGAAACTTCCTGTACGTATGTAGGTATGTACGTATCTATGTATGTGGGTATGTACGTACTTATGTACATACGAATTGTGTGTGTGCAGCTTTTCACATATTTATATTTGAAGCCTTGGGGCGATTTAGCATGCTAGTATTTTGCTTTGATATGGGATAGAAAATGTTGGAATATGGGCCACCCTTGATGGATTAGGCCCAAATCCATGTGCTAGGTCAAATGCGTAAATATGGACTCTTGTGGGGAAGTTATATATATGGGGAAGTGGTTCCCCAAAGAGAGCAGATATAAGGCACGGAGAAAACAAGTCTTCTCCCTTCCCTTTCTCTTTCAAGAGAATCCTCTCATCTCCTCTCCTCTTGCCTTCGGTGTTTTTGTTGTGTCTTGTGCTTGGATCCACCATTGTGATCAGAATTCCACGTGGGTATTTGCAGATTCGTAATTCGGCATCTCTAGGTACGCCCGAAATCCTTCAGTGGTATCAGAGCTATTAGGTTCCTGAGGCATTTCTCTTCCGCACAGATATGAACTTTTTGCTAGTTTAATCATGAAGATTTATGTATGATTAAAGTATGTCCATTACTGTGATCTCTTGCTTATCATACATGTTCTGTGGTAATTCCCTTACTGTTTAAGCATGAATTTCGTATGAATTTCCGCGAGCATGTTCAATTGAGATATATGTGTGTATGTATATTTCTTGCTTTCCTGTATAGTATGCCGTTTAGTTTTTCGGTTCAGATTTCAAGCATGTCTGTGATTTATGTGTATATATGGTTTGAAATTATATTCCTCAAAACAGAAACGATAAAAAGGAAAAAAATAAAACAGGAAAAAGAAACCCAATAACGGAGATCCAGATCTAGGCTCTTGGAATACGACGTCTTTAGGCTTAGAAAACATATTTATAGTGTAGAGCTCTTCAAGATGAGAAAATGAAGACCAAAAACGTGAAAAATGACACTGAACGACTGAGTTACGAAAGAAGAACGAGTTACGAATTCCATCATGTTTTTCAGAAAAGGAGAAAATTAGGCTCCAAGTGATCCCATTGTGTAGATCTCATCGAAATGATGTAATGGACACCTAGAACGTGAAAAAGGACTCCGGACGGCGAAGATATGGCTGAAAAACGCATTGGATGAATAGTAATGGCGGTGGTGAACAGTGCGTGGTGGAAAACCCGGTCGGGTAGGGTAACCCAACAGCTAGAAAATGGTTTTTTTGATTATTTAAAAATTTTTTCGGTTATTTGATCCATAAAAGGCGCCACCAGCCTGCGTGGTCAGGCGACCGTTTCGCAACGCCGAAGTCGTGGGTCCGAATCCACCTTGGACTGTTTCTAATTGTTTTGCAAAAAAGGGAGGCGGTGGCTCAGGGCAGTGAACCGGTTCAGAAACGGGTAGGTTAACCAGACCCGGAATGGATTGGGCCAGAGAGGCTCAATCCGATAAAAATTTTTTTTTGGGTTGGGCCAAAGAGGCCCAATCGAAAAAACAAAAAAAATTTGGATTGGGCCAAAGAGGCCCAATCCGGAAAAAAAAAGGGAGCTAGGCCAGAGAGGCCCAGTCCAAAAAATAATCATTTAAAAAAAGGGAAAAAGGCCACTTGGCGCATGAGGCCACGTGGCACATCCAATGGACACGTGAACTACCTCATCAGAACAACGACGGCCAATGGAGAATGGTGGTCCTGCGCGTGTCGCGTTCTGATGGCGAGAAGGCAGCGTGTGTACTACACACGCCACACCCGAGAGTGGGGTTCGTCCCTTTTTTTGAATTTTTCAGTATTTGATCCTCTCGGGGTGCGTGACAGCGCGTGAGACCTCCAAATGCGACGTGGTTTTTTCCTAAAAATCCTAAAATTCAATATCTTCATTTTGATGTGCTATTTGCCTACTTTGACAGGCAATTCAGGATCTGTTTTTTATGAAAATCAGTGCTTAGATTAAGATTTCTTTAAATTTCTTCGAAATATTGATTTTAAATTCATTTTTTCCTGAAAATTAAATGAGTCAAGAAATCTCAGATAGCACTGAAGCATTGTCTTATGGACCAGTGCACTTAGAATACATGGATGACAATATTCTTGATGAGATTTCTGAACAACAAGTTCAAGAGGATTTTGAGGAAGACCCAGAAGAAGAGAATCCTGAGGAAGAGCCTCAGGAGGATCCGCAAGATGATTTTGAAGAGGATCCTGAAGAGGACCCAGAAGAGGATTCAGATGAGGATCCTAAGCAAAATGTTGAGCAGGGTCACGAAGTATCCCAAGAGGTTTACTCAGACCTAAGTCCTAAATCCTCGTTCTCATTTAATTCTGAACCTCAAAGTAGCAAAGAGGAGGTTAACCAACCCTTTTCTCCCGCCATGGCAGCGACGATAGCCGAGCATGATGCGATGAGGACGGCCAGATCCAAGAATATAAAAATCATTTATGGCATCATTGCTAACTATGCCAACATCATAACTAATAATAAGACTGCAGAATTTTATGTGAATGTCATGATCAAGTACAGTAAGGCAGTCAGAGCTGCGAGCACATTCACTTTAACCTTCTTAACACCCATGCAGGTTGACGAAGTAAAGAGAACAACGAGATTTATGCTGAACGAGAATCAATACTTTAGAAGACTAAGGAAACAAATCATCAATTATTGTGTTGCAAATGTCTAAAGTTAAATTGCACCTTTGAATTGTTATATCTCCACTTATTTCTCTTATTGATATATTTATGATTTCAGAACAGGATATGAAGTATGGTTAAGCATTTATGAATTATGAAATGTTTCTTATTGCAAATCATTATCAATGTTTATTGTACTTATTAAATGTGTCAGCATTATACACCTTTTTATAAGTGGGAGCTTTTGGAAGATGAGATTTCTGAAAGTTAGCGATTAACGAGTGCTTATATAATTCCTGAAGGAAAATAATGTAGTTATTAGTTTTTGTGTGATGGGAGGTACAAACATATTCTCCTGATCATAAATCTAGCGATGAAATTATCCACTTGTCAAGAATTATATAAGTACAAGACATTGTATACTGTGATATGCTATACATATACGCAACTCAGCACTATAAAAAACATTTTGTTAACATAATAACTTGTCACATCAGACTTGGAAATGGCAACAGAACAAAGGGGATAAGCTGAACGATGACAACTAGGACATCTGGCACCGGAAAGTGCAGTATATACTAGAAGAGTAAGAGGCCCTCAAGCCACTGACCACCGTTCTTGTGGAACCTGAAGTTGGGACTTCAGCCCAGCACAGAAGGAACCTGGAATTATACCAGGCATGGAAAAAGAAAAACAACATTGCAAGAATCACCTTGCTGAGCACAATGGAGAATGACCTAATGTGCAGTATGAGAAACATCCCACTGCACAGGCCATGTGGGCGGCCCTCAGAGAAAGGTTTGGTGGAACTTCAACCACTAAACTCAAGGAGGCTAACAATCAAGTTTGACATACAAGCTTCGGGGTAATACACCCATGAAGCAACACCTGCAAGCTGGACACGCATTGACTGATAAACAGCAGTTGCAGGCTGTAATCAGCTCACTTCCACATAGTTGGGAACATGTGAAGGTAAACCTAACCCATAATGACAATATCGTCACTTTTGATGATGTTGTAAAGCACCTTAAGCTAGAACAAGAATGCCTGGAAGCTTACAAGTCTTCTGGGCATACCTATTACACTAAGAAAGCAGGTCCTTCCAATACCAAGCCTAATTTCAAGAAGGGCAAGAAATTTCACGGAAAGGGTAGGAAGGAAGTCCATAAATTCAAGAGGGACAAAAAGCACTTCAATAAGAAGGGCACTAAAGGCAACAAGAAGAAAGTTGATCTAAATAAGGTTAAATGCTATGCCTGTCAGAAGATGGGTCATTTCGCAAGGGATTGCCCTGAGCGGAATGACCGTGGAAAGGTATTAGTGGATTACGTGAATTCAGACATTTCTTATGTTGCAAGTACTTCTTTTCTGACTGAACCTGTATCTTCTTCTTGGATTCTTGACTCAGGCTCAACAAACCATGTAACGAAGGATCGAGAATCCTTCGTGGATTACTGTCGGTTGCCGCATTATTGCAAGTAGCTTTATGTTGGCAATAATGCAAGGATCGACGTCAAAGGCATATGCACATGCAAACTAGCTATGCGTGATGGAAAGACCTTAATCTTGCATGATGTGCTTCATATACCGGACATCCGACAGAATTTAGTTTCTGTACTATGTCTCTTGAATTATGGGTGTGATGTGAATTTTCATGATAAAGTTGCATACATTTTTAGCAACAAGACCATTTATGGTTTGGCTTTTGTTTTAGGAAAATTCTTTTTAATAGATGTTATTGGTGATTTTAATTTGCGTGACTGTTTTGTTAGCTCTTCAAATACAACTGTTGATATGAATGTGTGGCATGCTAGACTATGGCATATAAGCCAGAATCAGATGATAAAACTGGCAAAGGAAGGTTTACTAGGTGAAGTTCCAAACAAGAAAATGTCTTTATGTGAAAATTGCTTAGCCGGTAAAGCAACTAGAAAACCTTTTGGTATTGGAACTAGAGCTGAAAATCTATTAGACTTAGTCCATTCTGATATATGCGGTCCCATGAGTGTGAGGGCAAGGCATGGAGCTTGGTATTTCATTACCTTTATTGATGACTTTCGCGATATGGTCATATCTATTTGATTTCACAAAAGTCTGAAGCACTGGAGTGCTTTAGACAATATATGAACGAAGTAGAAAATCAAGTAGAACGTAAAATTAAGGTATTATGTACTGACCGAGGTCATGAATACTTATCCGATCAGTTTAAACAGCTCTGTGAAGAAAAAGGGATAATTAGACAGCTAACTATTCCTGACACCCCACAACAAAATGGTGTGTCAGAAAGAAGAATTAGAACTCTTCTATACATGGTTAGGTCGATGATGGCTCAAGCAAGCTTACCTATTTCATATTGGGGCGATGCTTTATTAACAACAGCCTTTATACTTAATCGTGTACCCTCAAAAGCAGTCAGTTCCACATATGAATTATGGATGAAACACAAGCCCGATCTAAGTATCTTAAGACCTTGGGGGTCGGCTGCATACGTTCACGATGATTCCCACAAGCATGGGAAATTAGGTCCAAGAGGAAAGAAATGTATCTTTATAAGATAAAAGAATCAAAAGGATACATTTTCATTAGGGAAAACGAAGATGGAACAGTGACTGAAATTGAATCAAGGGATACTGCATTTTTGGAAAGTGAATTTCTTGGCAGAGGAGAAATAGATCAAACAGTATCTCTTTATGAGAGAGAAGAACAAGGTAGTGCAGATCGATCTAATGATCCCCAGTCATCTCAATATATCGATCTGAGTGGGAGATCACAAGGCTCATAAAGGTCTTTACTGAGACCGAGACAAAAGAAATGAAAGAGATGAGAGGTTTCTCCAAGAAGGAGTGACAGGGGAAATGTACCCAGGATGCGCTTCCCAATAGAAGGGGAAGCACTCATGGTCACCCCGGATGAAGATAATAAGCCACGTTCTGTACAAGAAGCCTTGTTGTGCCCTGCCAAAGATGAATGGAAGAAAACAATGGAAGAAAAGATTGATTCAATGAGAAAGAATCAAGTCTAGGAGCTTGTTGATCTACCAAAAGGTTGAAAGGCCATTGGGAACAGGTGAGTTCTCAAAATAAAAGGAAAGTGGATGGATCAATTGACAAGTACAAGGAACGTCTGGTGGCGAAGGGGTATACACAACAGGAAGGTATCGATTACAAGGACACATTCTCACCTGTTGTACGCTTTAATTCGATAAGACTGATTCTGACAATATTAAACAGTTATATATGGAGTTACATCAAATGGATGTGAGAACTGCATTTCTAAACGAAGACTTGGATGAAGAAATCTATATGGTACAGCCATTAAGTTTTGTAAAGAAAGGTTCAGAGGGCAAAGTTTGTAAGCCCAAGAGGTCCATTTATGGACCAAAGTAATCATCTAGATGGTGGTACTTAAGGTTTCACAGAGCAATAACCTCATACAATTTTGAAATGATTGAAGAAGACCACTACGTCTATATTAAATGGTTTGATGATAACTTTGTGATGTTGTTATTATATGTAGACAATATACTATTGGCCGGAAATAGCCTAAATTCGATCTTAGCTGTTAAAGAATAGCTATCATTGAATTTTGAGATGAAAGACATGGGAGAAGTAGAATATATACTTGGACTTAAAATCCAAAGGGATCGCTCAAAGAGAGTTCCATCTCTTTCACAAGAGAATTATATTAAGAAAATTCTCGAGCGATTCAACATGAGTGACTGCAATCCCTTAGACACCCTAGTAGCTATTGGAGTTGGCCTAAATATTGAAATGTATCCCAACATTGAGTCAGCTAATAAATGAATGGAAAGAGTTCCTTATGCTAGTGCCCTTGGAAGTCTAACGTATGTAATGATATGTACAAGACCAAATATTTGTTTCGCAGTTGGACCGGTAAGTAGGTTCTAGTCAAATCCTGACGAACAGCATTGGAAAACTGTGAAAAGGATTCTGCAATACTTAAAGGGAAAAACAAATTATGCACTAACTTATCAAGGAAGCAAATTGCGGCTTCTTGGATTCTCCGACACTGAAGTAGGCGGAGACGAAGTTGAACAAAGGTCAACTTCAAGTTATACCTTCTTGCTGAATAATGGCGCCATATGCTCGAGTAGCAAGAAGCCAATGTGTATGGCCCTGCATTTAATGGAAGCTGAGTTTGTGGCAAACACTGCGGTAGTGCATGAGGCTATATGGCTGAAGAGATTCATTGAACACCTTGGATTTGGGAATGAAAGCACAAATCCTGTGTTGATATATTGCAACAACACTGCGGCCATAGCCTACACGAAAGACCCAAAATATCATAGCAAGATAAAGCACATTGATATTAAGTATAATTTTGTGAGAGATAATGTAGCACAGAAAGTGATTAATGTACAATACATATTGACCAAGAGTATGGTCACAGATCCCCTGACTAAACCAATAGCTAGATAAGTGTTTGAGAAACATGTAAGGGCTATTGGTATGTGCAAAATGTAATGTTACAGATACTATGTATTGAATTTATAATTAAAGTATGCAATTATTCATCATTGATTTATGTGTCTATGTACAAGTATACAATGTCTAGTATGTTGTACAGGTAGGTGAGGTAGGTCCTCTCACACGAGCTACCGCCTTTGGTACTCAGGAGGAGTATGCAAAGATGAGACACTTGTATTCACCAGTAAGGCAGCAGGAATGCTGATATGGTAGAGAAGAAATACAAATTGTGTCGCCTCGACAACTGTGTAGCGCGTCGAGATGAGATCCAATGTATATACACATAAAACATGGATCGAATCATGGGGACCCACTCCCATGATGCCTGTTACCAAACAACAAATTATTCAATGCTGACGTCATATGCGATATGAGAGATAGAAGAATTTGGGTTTAGATGTTGGGAATATCTGAGACTAAAAGTCTGCACGGTGTTGATAGTAAGTATTAAAACAATGTACGCTCTTATAATACAAGAGAAACACCGTAGCATGTGATTCATACCACATGTGTTATAGAACCGCAAAAGGGAAGCAAGTGAATGGATCCCTACTTCGTTGCTATGTGAGTCCCAAGAAATTAATATTTCTACTGATGTTCTTTGACTTTGACATTATCATGGAGGTATACTTCAATGACTGCTACCTTAACGTACATCCTACTATCATGATAGATGCGATACAAAGTACTATGTTAGGAAAGCGGTTGATGTATATCGAAATGATATATGGGCGAAAGGAAGATTACCTGATAAATACACAACTATGCTGGTGTCTGTGACATGTCCCATATGATATTAACTTGGAGATTTTATAAGTATGGATACCACGCATACGAGAAAGATGATCTAAGTCTTATGTTGACTTGGAAGGGATTAGATTCGTCAAAGTGAAGTGTATTTTGGTTAAATTTAGGACATATGAGGCATAATAACCAAATTCAAGCTACATGAAAAAGATTGTCTTGTGCTGGTCCTGTGAAAGGGATTTCTAGTACAAACATCTAAAAGACGTCATGCCTATGCGGTCACGGCAAATCACCTAGTATGAAAGGAAGAAAAGAGAAGGATGAGGCCCACATTTCCTAATCCACCAAGTGTGAGTGGGAGATGTTGGAATATGGGCCACCCTTGATGGATTAGGCCCAAATCCATGTGCTGGGTCAAATGTGTAAATATGGACTCTTGTGGGGAAGTTACATATATGGGGAAGTGGTTCCTCAAAGAGAGCAGATATAACGTACGGAGAAAACAAGTCTTCTTCCTTCCCTTTCTCTTCCAAGAGAATGTCCTCTCCTCTTGCCTTCGGTGTTTTTACTATGTCTTGTGTTTGGATCCACCATTGTGATCCGAATTCTGGGTGAGTATCTGCAGATTCGTAATTCGGCATCTCCTGGTACGCACGAAATCCTTCAGAAAACAAGAACAATATCCATCCATTTCGAGAGAGAACAACTCATTAAGATCGAAATTATAAAATAATTTTTAAAAAGATCACAATTGTAAGCTCATAAATAAAAAGTGAAATCATATTGACTAGAATCTCATGTTACGAATTTAAGAAAAAAGATAGGGTGTTAAATAAATATAAAAAAATATTATCATATTAAAATAATATATTATTAAATATTATAAAAATACCAAACGTTACTAAAAATAAGGCAAATTACTGTAAATATAAAACTTGTTCAAATTAAATAATATATAATATAAATAATAATATGACATTGCATAAGGGCTCCGCTTGACAAAGCAGTGGATATGTACTTATGGGCTTATTCACACAAGCCGAGGTAAATATGTGAAGGAGATTGTCTCGTTTTGCGGAAAAACACTGTTGAACGTGCTTATGGCTACAAGCCAAACGTTGCCAAACAAGCACAAGGTCGGTAATGTTTTGATACTTACCCGCTTATATAATAATGTTAATTAACAATAATAAAATGAAATAAACATCAATAATGACTTATCCCAAATAACTCTCTTCAATAATATTTTGTAAAAATTATGGTTTGAATAAGTAAATAAATATAAATATTCAATATAAATATAAAATTAGTATATATGTAGACATTTGATATAGTGCATATAGTTATGAAATGATGGATAAATTAAGATTTGAGTTCTGGTTGAGAAATTGAGAATGTGGGCCCGCTAAAACGTGGCAACCTGCCGTGTCAATTTATGATTGGCTTGCCCACGTAGTTACCGGGCCAGCTAAGGTCGCAACTTGAAAGAAATTCGGTTTCCCTCTGCTGGACGTCGAGACTCGAGAGACTTCCCTCTTGCTACGATTCGGCGTGCCAAATCCCTGACAAAGACGATGAGAAAGCTCCAATTTGAATCCCCGTGTTTTCCAGCTCTGTCAATCCTGTTATTTTTCTTTCTCATCAATTTCACTCCTTCTACCGCACTCTACGGGCCATCATCACCTGTAGTTCAGCTCAATCCCTCCAACTTCAAGTCCAAGGTAAAAAATAATATTGAAAATTACTTTTCTTTCTCATTGTAATTGTTTTCACTCTTTACTCACTTTGTGATCCACCATATTTCTTTCTCTGAGCCAACTGAAGTTTTGCATCTTCTGTTTCTAAAACCATGTGAACTTTTCTTTTTCCTGTTTCTGTTTTTAAAACCGTATGTTCACATTTCAGATAAAGTTACATTTGGTTTTAGTAAATAATGCTGCATGTACTCATTTTACAGATCTATTCTAAGGAACTTACCATAATGTTTTTTAGATTATGGGATATTTACTTTTCATAGTTGAATCAATACATTATAATTCTCTTGCAGTGTAATTCGTTGAATTAGCGCATTATGTTAATGCAGAAATTTATGTACCCACAACTATATCCAATCATTATATTCACCATCCTCGTGTGCATGCGTGCAAGTACTTGTTCCTGTTGTGATCTCTTAGATGGGATTTAGGATTATCTTATTGATCCTAATATAATTAGGATTTGTTGTTTTATTTGGATATGGATTTGTACATGTTTTAAAGTTCTTTCCTACTTGACAGATAGTGAGAGTGAGCGCTATATAACAGGGGTTCTGGTTATTGGTGAGGTTATGGAATAAGTGAGCGAGTAATGTTGGGAGAGTTTCTCTGGCCTCTCGAATGCTAGGGAGTGTTTAACTTTTGTGTTTAGGTTTACCTCTATAAAACTTACAGTCTGTGGAGGGATTTTATCATTCAATATTACTATTTTCAGTAGCTTGATTCCATCAAAGGCACCTTCACTAACTGTTAAGTAGGAAATACCACAGATACTCACACTCACATGCGCCACCATATGTCAATATTACCCTTAGATCAAACATTACATATTTTTATTTAAATTTCCTCTTTTTGAACCCCTCTTGGGCGTAATATTTCTTTAGCTCTTCGTTTAATCTAGTTAGTAATACAACTCAATTTAAGAGTGCTATCTGAATGGCAGGTCCTCAATTCAAATGGAGTTGTTCTTGTTGAATTCTTTGCTCCTTGGTGTGGTTATTGTAAAGCTCTAGCTTCTACATGGGAGAAAGTGGCTTCTGTCTTAAAGGGTGTAGCTACTGTTGCAGCGATTGATGCTGATGCTCACCAGGCTTTTGCTCAGGTTGCTTATAGTTCAAATCTTCATAGAACTGTGTTGTGCTTTGTATCATGTTGAGTCTGTTAAAATTGATACATCCATTCTTGCAATTAACCTTCTTTCAATGTGAAAATGCATTATTATAATCACTATTAATGCTGAACCTTTCTCTGGAGGACCAAGAATAATGTAAAATGTGAATCGTTGTATATCATAACTGAGTTCTTGAACATGGTAGTTTGATATGAATCATTGGAATAAGATAAAATGGTCCTTGTCACTTTGGAGGCTTTGATATAGCTTGCGTTGCTTATTTCTTGAGCTAAATGTATTAGATCAGTAATATTTTTATTACCATTCATTTCCAGCATTACTTTTTATTTGATTATGACAAAATATCTCTGTCCATTTGTTCTTAGCATCATTTAATATCCAACTAAGATGAAACAGTATCATGCGATTTTTATGTTTTAATACTCCTGTCTCCAATAGAACATCTGTTGCTGCTTATTGGTTAAATACTTAAATATCTTACCCATGTAAATATATGTTTCGCCAGTGGTAATTTACATCATTAAATATCTTTATTTGATGGTGTTTCTCTTAATGTATTATAGGAATATGGGATTAGGGGATTTCCAACTATAAAGGTGTTTTCACCTGGAAAACCACCGGTGGATTATCAAGGAGCCAGAGATGTCAAACATATTTCTGAATTTGCTCTGCAACAGGTTTCGTAAATCAATTAATCGCCTCTTTACAGTTTGTCCTCAATTTTTGCATGGAACTGTTACTGTGGGTGTATGAGAAGCATTGCTGCTATTCTCATGCAGAAATCTGTGGCATGGGAAAAAAAATTTCTTTTTACATATGGAAAAAGTTGGACAACTAAATGTTAATAACAATTATGTTACTGAACTATAAATACACACACACACACACACACACACACACACATATATATATATTTTTTACATTTCTTGGATTCTGAGATGAGTTTTGATTTTCATGGCTTTACTAGTGGTTTGCTTTAAATTTTCTATTTTACATTGATTTTTTGGCCTCGCAAAGATATATAAAGCTAGTCTGGTAAGCTCAAGCAAAATTTTATATTTCTGATGAATTTTAAAAAATATAATATATACTTTATTTAGTATTTAAGCTTCTATAATAAATTTATGCAAAGATGACCACTTGAGGTTATATCTCTAATGTGGTTTATTGCTCACTCCTGAGTTTTTTGTGTTATTGAAAGTTAGTTACGCTTAATTATTACATGCTAATTTTCTGTCTACATCTACAGATAAAGGCTCTTTTGAAGGAACGTTTGAATGGAAAGGCAGATGGGGGATCTGGTGAAAGGGCAGAATCCAGTGCTTCTGTTGAGTTGAACTCTCGCAACTTTGATGAACTGGTTCTGAAAAGCAAAGATCTTTGGATTGTTGAATTCTTTGCTCCTTGGTAATTGCATTATAATATGTTGAATATAGTATGACTGTGACTTCCTATAGCTGAACAATAAGTCATGATTTTTGGATCGTACTTATCTATTGCCTAACTGAACTAAAGGTACTTTGTTAGGTACATAAGCCCTTGGAGAGCCCTCCCCCAAAAGTTAGCTGTTGGGGTGGGAGAGCCAAGGGTTTATATACCCCACCGGGCACCACAAAGCACCCGATGTGGGACTTGCGTCTCTAACAATACACCCTCCCCGGAAAGCCGACGACCCGGCGGCTGCACACCACGACACTTCACTCCACGGCACTTCACTCCGCCGCAGCAGGTCAGAACCCTCCGTGGGTAGCCCTCTTCGGTGCGCCGACAACCAGCTCTGATACCATTGTTAGGTACATAAGCCCTTGGAGAGCCCTCCCCCAAAAGCTAGCTGTTGGGGTGGGAGAGCCAAGGGTTTATATACCCCACCGGGCACCACAAAGCACCCGATGTGGGACTTGCGTCTCTAACAATACACCCTCCCCGGAAAGCCGACGACCCGGCGGCTGCACACCACGACACTTCACTCCACGGCACTTC
>JANTPZ010140607.1:0-25598 GCA_025593235.1 Vachellia pachyceras | reverse complement strand
AAAATGGTTAGTGGGGGAGGGTGAGATTTTTGGAAATCCCAGTAGCAAAACTTTCTAACACATTATAAAATTGCATGACAACTTTCAATATAAGTGTGAATTCATAAAAGTGCAACATGTAACAATGAAATGCATATGGCCATAGCATACAAAAGCACATATTCACACTTTCAATCATCACAAATTTTCAATACAAGTCATGCATAATTCATACACATTCTCAAAGCAATTAAACTTAAGGTTATAAGGTCTTGCTACCTTGTCTCTTTAGCTTTTCCTTAGGATTTAAACCTCTCTTGATGGTTTTTCCCAATAGGTTCTTTGGCTTCTCAATCTCCTAAACATCATTCAAGAGAAAAATCATAAATTTCCAGCCATCACAAAACAAGAAATCTTGCAAAACGCAATATGACCCCTAATGCTCCTTTAAACACCCTTTAAGACTTTGAAACTTGCTCTTATGACTTTAAATCCTTCCCAAAACTTTTCTCACTTATACCCTACACAATTTTGCCTTCTAAACTCAATGGAAGCATCAAAATAACCAAAATCAAATTCCTCCTATCCCATACAGGTCTGGACGAAAATCTGTCCATGAAAGGAGAAAATGATTTTTCAAACTTTCATCATATGTAACAACATATTCTTGATCCCAAAACACTTCTCATGGATTTTTTAACTCAAAAACAACTCTTCCTAATCAAATATAAAATTGGACAGCATCTCCCCTTAGGGTTTGAGATTCCAAAAATTCATACAAACATCAAACCGAAGCAATATATACATCAATCTTCTCCTTATCAAGCAAGGAGTGTTTTGCAACCATTTATTTCCTCTAAATCCCTCTCTTTCTCATTTTTCCTCTCATGAACCCTAACTTTCCAGTCACCAAAAGAGAGCCAAAATAAAAAATCTAAACCGATAGAAAGGTAGAGGAATTTGATTACAACAACCAAACTAAACTCCCTCCTGTTACTTCTACCGATTACAACTTTCACTGGTAAAAGTAACTTAATTCCAATAAATATTTCTCTACTTTTCTGGAGATGTTTCCTTCCTCATTTAATCTCCATAATTCTCTCTTGAATATATTAAAAACACCATCCTCAAATTATCCCTTAATCCAGTCAAATTTAACAGGATTACTTTATCTCGTCTAAAATTCCTGAAAACGAGCAATTTTAGAATAAATCATTTTTAGGGTCTTATAATTTTCTTCATTTTTCATGGATATTTTAGCCCTTCTCTTTTCCCCCAAAATACCTTCTAAATGTCCGAAATTGATTTTTGTAATAAATTGTATTTTTGGAGATTTTCGGGCCTTTTTCCTGATTTTCGAGAAAATCGCCTTAATAGTACTTTGGGCAATAATTTTGTAAAATACTATAAAATTCACTGAAATTTTCTAGGCTCTGGTTCTTGGTCTTAGAGAACTCCTGATACCTTAGATAAATATTTTCAATCATCAAATCTTTAAAATTCCATAATTCATCATCCAGACCGAATTTCAACAATCGGTTGAATGTCTGGTAATCAGTGAGTTCTGCTCTATCTTGTGAGCATCTGTGAATTTTTCTGATTTTTGATCAACCATTTGACTTTTTGAGTTTGAATTTGATTTTGACGTTGTCAAATGACCAAAATGCCCTTACACTTTCTCTTAAAGACCAAAAGCCCTTTCACAGTCTAACTTTTCATAAATTCCCATTTTGCCCTTGACCTTTTGGCCCTTGATCTTTTGGTTTCTGATTCCTGGGGCAACTTCCCAGGAGGTCACCCATCGAAAAATTTCTCCAGGGCGAGCACGCTTAACTTTAAAATTCTTACCGACTTCCATCTACCAGACCAAATCTGATTCTGCGACTTACGGCCAAACAGCATCAACTTTTTCTGTACTTTCTATCCATGGCCTCTAACTTGACTTTTGATTACTAGTTTAGCCCTTTATCCAATGACCATATTGCCCTTGGTCTTTATACTTAATAACATTTATGTCCATGGCTTACATTCTCATTAACTTCAAAGCCTTAGGACTAATTTAACCAGGGTCTTTTAGTCCACCGACATCTCTTCTTTTTGTACTTGTATTTCTGGGCCTTGGCTTATCTTATTACTATCGATTTGGCCTCTATGTCGGCTTACAGAAAAGGTGGATATTACACCATCACACTTCAACATGTTATTTTAGGAAGAATAAAAATTTAGGAACATATAGATGGGTACCGAAGGGAACATACGTTCCAAAGGTTCCAAGCTCTAACTTGAGAGGGCCCAAAACACTTGGGTATCTAAGATAGTCAAATGACTTCTCTGCAGGTATATCTTAAAGTGTCCAAGACAAGTAAATGGTATATTGATAGTGGATGATCAAGACAGATGACAAGTAACAAGATCAAGTTTGTGAGCCTTGCCAAGGATGGTGGAAAAGTGAGCTTTGGAGGAAATCAATTTGGAAGAATCACCGGAATTTTTGAAGTTCCAAATTGTAACAGACCTTAACCAACCCTTTGAGATTTATTTTATATTATTATGGAACCATTCTTGGCCCTTGAATAGTTTAAAAAGTCAAAAGAAATCAAATCTAAAAATTTGATATTTAAACGTTACTATTCATTGAATTTTGGCCCAACTTTGAAAATTCATAACTAATTTTAAAAAATCAAACTTGAGTGGTTCCAATTTCTATTTGAAACTTATAAGTTCCTCTATAGGGGAAAAATACTCATTGGGTCATTAACTTGCCCAATTGATACAGTTTATTGCGCAAAGATTCACTGTTCATTTGGTAATTTTCTATTTTCCCAGGTTTTCTGTGATTTTCGCCAACTTTGGAACATCATAACTATTTGTACAAAACTCCAAATCCAGTGTTCTTTAACTCATTTAAAATCTTGCAATATGAACTATTTTTCTGGAAAAATTCAACTCATTTAGAGTTTGTTTGCTATATTTCTCATCAGCCCAAATTTGTGGTTTTCACCAACCTTATAACAACTTCTATGAAAAACCATGACTTCCTTTTCTTCCTTTTTGGCATGCTCTCCTTTTTACCTCTTTTACTCTTGGTTACATGCATTTATAGATATGTAAAGCATGCATTCACATCACTTTGACTAGCACATATGTAGAGGTTTAAATTACAAAACCATCTTCAACTTTAAACTTAAAATAACATTACATATACATAATCAAATATAATCAAAGTGACACTTAGATTTGCCTCAAACAGTATTAACCATGTCATTACCCTTTGGTGAGCTTCCACCTAAAATGGTTAGTGGGGGAGGGTGAGATTTTTGGAAATCCCAATAGCAAAACTTTCCAACACACTTTATAAAATTGCATGACAACTTTCAATATAAGTGGGAATTCATCAAAATGCAACATGTAACAATTAAATGTATATGATCATAGCACACAAAGGCAAGTATGCACACTTTCAATCATCATAAATTTTCAAAACAAGTCAAGCATAAATTCATACACATTTTCAAAGTAACTTAGTTAAGGTTAGTAGGTTTTGCTACCTTTAGCTCTTAATTTTTCCCTTAACTTTGATGCTTCTTGATCACTTGAGAAATTAATTCCTTGTACCAAACTCTTGCCTACATAATGCATAACATTATGGCCATTAAACATAAGCCATTACTAAGGCAAGAATTAATTTAAAACTCCATTAAACTTCCCTTTGAATTTCATAAGCCCTAGGACACTTTAACTTGTCTTAATGTTTTCTAATGCTTCCCAAAACTTGTGCTCACTTTTACCCTACACAAAATCTCATCTTAAAGCCATTAGAAGCATTAAAATCATCAAAACAACACTCCTTTATCCACTTTCCAGATCTGGACGAAAATTCCCCAAAAATAGAAAAATGTTTATTTTCAAACTTTCAACTTATATAACAACATATTTTTGATCCCAAAACACTTCTCATGTATTATTTGGGTTGAAAACAACTCTTCCTCATCAAATAGAAAATTAGACAGCACCTCCCCTTAAAATTGGTGCTTCCAAAAATTTATACAAACATCAAACCAAGCCAATATATACATCAATCTTCTCCTTATCATGCAAGGAGTGTTTTGCAACCAATTATTTCCTCTAAATCCCTCTCTTTCCTCACTTTTACTATCAAGAACCCTAACTTTCAATATTGAAAAAGAGAGGTTTAATCAAAAATTTAAACCAATAGAAAGGTAGATGAGGTTGCAAGGATCAAGAATATGTATAGGTTTGGGTGGTTTAGCTTCTTACCTTAAGAAATCTTCAAGCTTTTCTCTTCTTTGCTTACATGAAAATGGTGTCACTTTTGGGTTTCAAGAGGGAGGAAGAAGACGGCAGTTTGGATAGGAAAATGGACAGAAATTTCGTTAGTGAAGCCTCTCGCGAATTACTTAAATGCTTAATAGGGAATTTAGTTAATAAAGTTTATCTTATAAGCCATAATTCCACCACATGCTTGGCCCTTATTGGTTACTTAAAAGTAACATTTAATGAGGCTTATCTCATAGTAACTAAGGGGTTAAAAATCTGGTTGTAACCTTGGTTACACTAACCAAACCGGTTACTATTCGGTTACTTTTACCGATTACACTTTTTTCCGGTAAAAGTAACTTAATTCCAAATAAATCTTTTTCCACTTTTCCGGAGATGTTTTATTCCTCTTTTAATCTCCATAATTAATTTACTAATATGGTGAAATATTTTCCCAAAAATATCCTTGAAATTAGTCCAAAAATAACAGGATAATTTTATCCTGCCAAAAATTCCCAAAAAACATATTTCTCATGGGCAATTAACTTTTAGGACATTAAAATTTTTTATAATTTTCACTAATACTCTATACCTTTTCCTTTCATCAAATTGACCTCTGGATTGTCAAGAATTAATTTTTGAATAAAATTATATTTTTAGGATTTTCGGGCCTTTTCGTGAAAATCGGGAAATTCGCCTCAATCGTATGTTGGACAATAATTTTATTAATTACTATAAAATTCACTTTATTTTTTTATTCCCTGAACTCAACTGATTGAAGTCTCCTGATACCTCAAATAATTATTTTTGGCCATTAAATATTCAAATTTCTATAAATAAAAATCTAGGTTGATTTTCAGCAATATGTCGAAACTCTGTTAATCAGTGAGTTCTGCTCTATCTTTTGCGCATATGTGAATTTTTCAGATATTTTGGTCAACAGTTGACTTTTTAACTTTGACTTTGTCAAATGACCAAAATGCCCTTACACTTCTCTTGATTACCAAAATGCCCTTACACTGTCTAACTTTTGGTAATTCCCATTTGGCCCTTGACCTTTTCGCCCTTGATCTTTTGTGTAATGACCTTTGGGACCTTACCAAGAGGTCACCCATCCTAGCACTACTCCAGGGTGAGCACGCTTAACTGCGGAGTTCTCATAAAATTTTTCCTATTGAGCCAAGTGTGACTTTGGGTTATCTAGCCCGTCAACATCAACTTTTTATGTGCTTTCTATTTGTGGGCTGTAACTTGACTTTTGACTACTGGTTATGCCATTTTTATTCAATGACCATATTGCCCTTGGTCTTTATACTTAATGACATTTATGTCCTTGGCTTACATTCTTAGTAAGTTCAAAGCCTAAGACTAAATTGACCAGTGTCTCTTTGGTCCATTGGCATCTTCTCTTTTTGTACTTTTTATTTCTGGGGCTTACCTCATCTCATAACTATTAGTTTGGCCTCAGCTTACAGAAAAGGGTGGATATTACACAAATGCAAATGGAGCACCGATAAAAAATGTTTATCATGTGGAAGGACTGTGCCACAATCTTTGAGCTATGACTATGTAAATGGATGCATGTATGACTATGTAAGGTAAGTTATTTTATGTCATAAATGCTTTGCACAAAAGTATGGAAATAGACAGTTTTGAAAAGGGGTTCTAAAACCCTAGAAAAATCCCTATTTTTGAGCTGTGAAGAAAAATAATAATTTAAGTCCAATTGAGCTGAAATATTTTAGAAAAATAGTTCATATAGTGAGCTTTAAAATGAGTTAGTTCATATGGTGAGCTTTAAAATGAGTTTAAGATCATTGAATTTAGACATCTACACAATAAGTTATGGTTTTCCAAAGTTAAGAGAAAAACATGGAAAATTAAAAAATGACCATATGAACAGTGCAACTTCACACAATAAACTGTTTTATTGAGCATGCTTTTGGATAAATAAGTATTTTCCCTGTAGGGAATGTTATAAGCTTCATGTAGAAATTAGAACCACAATTTCTATTTTTCTAGAATTAGTTATGAATTTTTAAAGTTGGGCCAGGAAATTAAAATTTTTGACCAAATGAATAGTAACTCGAGAAGAATTTTGAAATTTAAATTCTGTGGTCAATTCAAGTTATGTAAGGCCTAAAAGTAGTTAAATATTGATCTATTATAGTTAGGCTAGCTAAGTATAAGACAAGAATGAAAGCCCCGTATAGTGCATGAGCTCACCAAGTATCAAACGAGAAAGACCTAAGGGTGTGTTGAAAGAAAGAATAAATAAAAGCTACAGATAGCTTTAAGTAAGCAAAGAGTTACGCCGACAAGACAAAATGACCATTAAAATTATAGGCAAGAAGTAAGATTAATTCAGAATTTTATCATTGACAAGTAATGGTCAGTCAAGAAAAAAAGCCAAGAAGTTTAGTTAAAGAAAGGAGTTGAAATAACCTAGAAATAGTGCCCGAAGGGCTATGAGAATAGAGTTGATAAAGAAGCTATAAGTAGCTCAAAGTTGGCAGATGAGCTATATTGATAATAGAAGATGTCCATAAGAGTTTAAAGTGGGATATTAATACTCCTTAGAATGTCTCGAACAATCAGAATTGGGTCAATCCTTGCAGTTAAAGAAGCTCATTCAGAAGGTCATATTGAATTCTCTCTATGGTTGGAATAGTAGCTTATCGTTTGGCCTTACCCCTAAATTCAGTAAATTCACAATGGATTCAATATCTCCTAGCTCTAGATCCAGACCTAATTCCTATCATAAAGTATGATATGATTGCATAGTAAGGTGATCTATCATATAAAATAAGACCAAATTGGATTGTGGATGGAAGGATTGGATAATTAAGAAGTAAAAGCACTCCAATGGTCAATATGGTTTGGAAAAGGCTAACTTTAGAAGAAGCCCTATGGGAAAAAGAAGAAGATATGAAAGTCAAGGGCTAAGAGTTATTTAACTAAGATTTGTAAATTTCAAGGATGCAATTTATTTTAAGGGTGAAAATGTAATACCCTCATTTTCCTGTAACTGAGGATAAAGGACGAATGAGGGGCTATAGAGTAATTAAGAGTCTAGAGAGGCAATGGAAGAATAAGAGATCCAAAGGTGCCATTTTGTAAACAAAGAAAACATAAGGGCAAAATGGTGATTTTGAGAAAAGTCAAGTGCATTTTGGTAATTTCAACCAAAATACAAGATATGAACCCCGGCTCTAGGATGTAGAGAAAGATTCACTAATCATGAAGTGAGGTCCACTTAAAATTAAAATGACCAAAATAACCCTTAGTAGAATTTCTAAGGGAATTTAATATTTGGTTGATTTTAGAAGTTTTAGCCAATTATAATTATTTGAAATGCCTAAAGACCTCAATGTTAGATATAATTAGTTTTGATGATGTCAAATAAGAGCAAAATGTTTTTACAATGCAAAAGTTTTCACAATACATATTTACCATGCATAATGATTTTACAATGCATATTGGTTAATCAATATTTGTGCATCATTTTAATTGGAGGATGATATGGTTAAATAACTCTTTTTGAAGGTTAAAATTTTTAAATAGATGTTTTATCATTATACATTGATCAAGCATTCATCTCAGATTCATTTGGATGGTCAGAAATGATTCTGGAAGTTAATGCTAGAGTACAAAGTCAAACACTTGAGTATGATGAGTTTTCGGAGCTTCCTGTATCAGGCCATAATACTCAAGCATTGACCTCTGTGGAGTCAATACTCGATCACTGGACCCCAATACTTGAGTATTGACCTCTGGGAAGCCAATGCTCGAGCACTGGATCTCCAATGCTCGAGCATCAGCCTCCTCTATTTTTTGTCAGCTTGACATATGTCTTGTATTTTGATCATATCTTCCAAAATACAACTTCGATTGATATGAAACCAATTTCATATGAAATTAGACTCAACATTCGTTTCATAGACACCAAGAACAGCATCAAATGATTTCAAATGAAGGAGTTCTAAATTTCTAAACTTTGTGGTCAAAACTGAACGCATTATTTCTAATCTTTGCTTATTAAATCTATCATAACTTTATTTATATAATAGATTTGAGACTGATTCTTGTTTTATGTGAAAACAGACTTTCAGGGAATTCCATTGATATATTAGTTTCAAAGTTTGGAGTTGAATTATAAGAGATAAGGTCGTTGAAAGTTGAGCTACAGGCTAATTCTCGAGCACTAGCACCTTGTGCTCGAGTATCGGGCCTCAGAATCAGTTTTTCTCCCCAAAACATGCCAATGCTCGAGCAGTGGCACCTAGTGCTCAAGCACTGAGCTCAAAAATCAGTTTTTTCATGCAATGCTTTCACTCAATGCTCCAGCATACGGATCAAGCACAGCCAGCACTCATGCTTCCAGGACTCAATGCTTTCAGTCAGTAGTTCAAGCAGAGGCTTCCAGCAGAGAAAATGCTCGAGCACTAGTTTACAGTGCTCGAGTATTGAAGTTTTTCATACAACACTGGGAGCAAACACTACAAGTATTAACTAGAAGTACTGCATATGCTCGAGCACTAGCATCCAATACTCGAGCATCGGGCTCAAAATTTTTACTGTTCATCAATACTCTTTGAGAATTCTCCAGCACTTATTGCCAGCACTAGTAATACTCGAGCATTCCAATTTTATCACTCAAGTATTGAACTCCTTTTTACTCTTCTTCACAATCCTTTCACAAAATACTCGAGTAATCTTAAGAAGCATTATCAATACTCGAGAACTATGATTTAAACTCGAGTATTTGATTCTTTTTCAAACACTTTCAGATAATACTCGAGTATTGTGTTAAAGCATTAAAATTTTCTTTGAAATATTCATTGCAATACTCGAGCATCAGAGTGTCATGCTCGAGCGCTACTTTATCTGACACTATAGCAGTCTGATAGCTTCACCTACGCTCTACCTAATCTTTCCTTATTTACGTAACGTCTTTTTGAATATCAACTGCTCTCATAAACGCTTCATGCTTAGACTTATTAACAGGGAATATGCATCTCTGAATACTTTTCCAACATGGGCTCTCAACGGACAAATTCACAGACAACATCTCTCTTCATGTTAGGGCCTGAAGCAGAAGTATAACGGAAGCAAAAGCAGTTTCTAACGCATTAATCTTCTTCAACAAATACTTGCTTTTTGTCAGGACACCAACGGCTATTCTTTCTCTTTCAACAAACAAATCTGTCAGAGAAGACCAAGTTTGAAAAATAGACCAAAATGCCCTTTCACAGTCTAACTTTTCATAATTTCACATTTTGCCCTTAACCTTTTGGCCCTTGATCTTTTGGTTTCTGATTCCTGGGCAACTTTCCAGGGGGTCACCCATCCTAAAATTTCTCCAGGGTGAGCACGCTTAACTTTAAAGTTCCTATCGACTCCATCTATCGGGCCAAATCTGATTCTACGACTTTCGGCCCAACAGCGTCAACTTTTTCTGTACTTTCTATCCGTGGCCTCTAACTTGACTGTTGACTACCAGTTTGGCCTCTTTTATCCAATGACCATATTGCCCTTGGTTTTTTATACTTAATAACATTTATGTCCCTGGCTTATATTCTTAGAAATCTCAAAGCCTTAGGACTAATCTGACCAGGGTCTCTTAATTCCACTAACATCTCCTTTTTCTGTACTTTTATTTCTGGGTCTTGTCTTATCTTATAACTATCGATTTGGCCTCTCTGTCGACTTACAGAAGAGGGTGGATATTACACTAGCACTAGGCTTGCAAGGGAAGCCAAAAACCAGTTTTTCACCAAGCAATCAAGAGAGGACAAGTAGCACTCTCTCCACCAAGTATTTTCAAACTTGATCTCCAAGAATCAATCTTATTCACACATTCTTTTTACATGAAATTCTAATAACACAATTTCCCCCCTCTCTTCTCTCAAATGCCGTCTACTTCCCTCTCACCTCAAGTCTGAAATTTCTCTTACCCCTTCCAAGCTTCCACACGCCATTCTCAAGCAAGAAGAAGAGAACCAAGCTTCCATAACACAACGTAACCACTCAAGCTCTCAAATCTTCAACTTTTCTTAAGTCTTGCAACTTCTACTACCTCTTTAATGGTTGATTTCCTTGATCAAAGCCCTCTTTTTGAAGATAAAAAGTTAGGGTTTCAAGGTATGAAAATGGAAAAGAGAAGGCTTTTGAGGTGGAAAAAGGTTGCAAGTTCTTTCTTGAGTAGCAAAAGCTAGATTGATGGTTTTTTATGGTTTTTTTGGTGGTTGTGGAAATTTTTGGAAAACCCTAAGTTTTGAGGGTAAGGATGACGCCACCTTGGCTAAATGGGAAGGGTTGTTTTTGAGCTATTTGATGTATGGATAGTGGTTTGGGAGCATAAATATGCAAGAATACATGTTGAAAGTTGCAAACTCTTTCTTGCTCTCATTTTTGCTGTTTCTCGGCCAAGCAAAGAAAAAATAGAAGGGATGTGTTTTTGGTTGTTTTGATGCTTCTAATGGCTTTAGAAGGAAATTTTGTGTAGGGTAAAAGTAAGAAAAGAATTTTGGAAGCATTGGAAAGCAAAAGAACAAATTTTCAAAGTTTAAAGGTCTTGTAAGAGCAATATGTGAATATTGCGTTTTTTTATTATTTTTCTTGGCCTTGAATGGCGGCTGGAAATTTATGATAATGTCAATATATGATGTTTAGGAAGTCAAGAGCCCAACTCATTGGAAAAATTCATCAAGAGAGGATTTAAGTTCAAGGGAATTAAGAGAAAAAGGTAGCAAAACCCTCTAACCTTAAGCTTTATAGCTTTTGAAATGTGCTAAGTTATGCATGACTTGTTTAGAAAATTATGATGATGAAAGTGTGAAAATATGCAATTGTTTGCTATGGTCATATGAATTTGATTGTTACATGTTGAACTTTTATGAATTCACACTTATATGAAAGATTGTCATGCTATTTTTATGATTGTGTTAGAAAGTTTTGCTATTGGGATTCCCAAATCTCATTCCCCACCAACTAACCATGTAGGTGGAAGCTCAAGCAAGGGTAAGGAAAAGAGTAATGATGGTTGAAGATATTATGCTTTCTTGAGGAATTTTGCATAAATATGTTGATGGTTGGCCATCTATTTTGCAAGTTGTTAAGGTTGTAAACTATAAACCCTATGTGAAGAAGCAAGTGAATATGTGATGATGCATGAATGAAAATGGGCTAAAAATGCTAAGGAATGATAAGAACTAATCATGCATGTAAGAGGCTGGTTTATGAACCAAAAAGAGGTTTTTGTGATTTTTAAGAAAAGTTGGATTTCAAAACAAATGGGTTCCAAATACCCTAGAAACTGAATTGTTTCAAATGTCAATGAAAAATAGCAAACAAGCTCCAAATGAGCTTAAACTTTCCAGTTAAATACTAAACATCTTGAGCTTTAAAATGATATAAAGTTTGAGAAATTTGGATATGTATTTTATGAGATATGATTTTTATAATTTAAGGGAAAAATCTGGGAAAAACTGGAAGTAACCATTTGAGCTATCAACTTGATGAAATAAACTGATTCAAATGGGCAAGAATTGGAACCAATGAGTATTTTCCCCTATAGATCACTTAATAAGCTAAATTTAGAAATTGGAACTCATTTCTGATTTTTCTAGAATTAATTATGAATTTTCAAAATTAGGCCAGAAATTTGGAAAATGGGCCAGTGAACAGTAATATTTCAAAGTGAAAAATTTTCAAGTTCACTAAAAAGGCCAATTTGAGTTATCCAAAGCCCAATAGTAGTTCTAAAGTGATCTAATATGAGTAAATAAGGGGAAAATAGGAGGTGTTACAATTGTTAACTGTCATAATGCATGAGAAATGTCTAGTATTGATGATAAATGCATTTTGGTATGTGTAGGAGTGCTAAAGTGCCTAGAAGATTTTCAGAGTGATAAGTGCAAGTAGAAGCACTTTCAAGTTCACATTGCATAGTTAAAGCCTTAAAGTAGCATAAATTCTAACTTTTACATTTACATTGCATTTGATTGTTGTATGAGTTGATTTGACATGATGAAGTATGGTTGTAGCCATACTACATGTAAATTCTTACTGTGAATGTGCATGGTTGTAACTATGCAATGGTTGCCTTGGCCTTGTTCAAATATAATTATATGTGTAAATTTTGCTATTAGTGTTATGGCATGTTAGTTTACTTTTAAAGAATTGAGCATATTGATGTATTAGTTAGAGATAGTTATAACTGAGATTTCTTTAAAATCTCATTCTTTCCAATAACAAACAATAGGCACAAGCTCAAGAAGCAAGGTTAATTATGTAATTCGTAATTCGTTCTGATATCATTATTAATTCCAAACAAACCATACTCTAATACCATTTATAATCCTCATAAAGTACTAAACATTTAAATATAATTAATTATTAAATCCTCAAGGTTCAGGGCACAAAGTTGTGGGTGAGACAACCAGGCCACAAATCACCACTGAAAGCCACAGGATATTTAAGTCTCCCCTTAAACATGTAGGTCCATAAATATTACTCAAATAGATATGTAACAAGTTGGAGGTACCAAAAGGCAAATTATTAACCATAGTTCTAATATCGCAACATGACCATAAGGTTAAAAACAAATCAGAGTATACAAGCCCTAAAGTCTAGAAAAATACATTTCTCCTTAAGATAATCTAGTTACTTAGCATACAGTGATAGCTACTATTAAACTGTAAGCTCCTTCCCTTCACGTCTTGAACCACTGAGTTCTTGTAATATCCCGAATTTCAGTAACTGAAATAAAGGCCAAACTGATTGTTATCAGATGAGATAAGGCCTCGAAATAAAAGCACAGAAAGAGAAGATGACAAGGGATTGGAGAAATCATGGTTAATTTAGCCCTAAGGCCTTGAAATTATAAAGTATAAAGACCAAGGGCAAAATGGACATTTGGCATAAATGACCAAGGGAAAAATGGTCATTATGTATAAGAAGGTCAAGGACCTAAATGTCATTTAAACATAAAGGTTACGGGCAATTATGGACTTTAGAAAAGAGTAGTAAAAGTAAGGGTACTACAGGAATTTTGAAAAAGAACCTTCAGAAAAGGAATGGCATTTTGGTAATTTGACCAAAGTCAAAGTCAAAAAGTCAACAGTTGACCAAGATGCAAAAAAATTTGCAGATGCCTAATAGATAGAGCATAACTAACGAAGCAAAACCGTGGGTCTCAGATTTTTGAAATTCGGCCTAAATTTCCATCTATAGAATTTTAAAGGTTAAATGGCCGAAAAATAATTATTTGAGGTATCAGATGACCTCAATCAGTTGAGTTTAAGATATGAAAAACTAAATTAAATTTTCTAGTATTTAATAAGATTGTTATCCAATATCCAGTAAAGGCGATTTCCAGAATCTAGAGGAAAAAGACCCGAAAACCCTATAAATAGAGTTTTCTTTAACAATTAATTATGGATAATTTGGGAAGCAATTTGAGGAACGGAAAAGGGCTAGATATCAGTGAAAATTCTAGAAATTTTTAATGCCATAAAATCCAATTGCTTGTCGGAAGCACTTTTTCAAGGTTTCGTTAGGGGCAAGGAACCCTATTAAATTTAGAGCAGTTCTAAGGGTATTCTGGGAAGAGAGATTTTGCCATATGTATAAGGAAGGCGAGGAGATGAGAAGAGGAAGAAAACATTTCTAGAAAATTAGCAAAAGATTCATCGAAATTAAGTTATCTTATCCGGTAAAAGTTGTAACTAGAGTAAGTAACCGAATGGTAACTGGATCAGTTGGGGTATTCAAGCTTCTAGAAAACCAGTTACTCTCATTTATTACTACTTTTTGTCAACCAATGAGAAGAGAACAAGTGTTAGTGAGTTGGTTTAATCTCAACCATTGGATTAAACTTGGAAAGCAAGACATAATCTCAACCATTCAAGCTTTATCACATGAATTATTAAAATGCAAAATCTCTCCCTTCTTCCTATCATTTTGGCCAGTCTTCTCCCTCCCAAAGACCTAAAGTTTCGCCATTAACAAGCTTGAGCAAGGAAGAAGAAGAGCTCTCACACACAAGGTAAGAAGCTTAGCCAACCAAACCTACACATTTTCTTAAGCTTTGCAACCTCATCTACAATCTATCGTTTTTAGTTTCTTGATTGATACCCTCTTTTGGAAGATTGATACATAGGGTTCTTGAATTGAAAAGTGAGAAAGAAGGGATTTAGAGGTAGCAAATGGTTGCAAAATACTCCTTATATGTTAAGGAGTATTTTGATGTATATATTGATATGGTTTGGTTGTTGGTTTAGATTTTAAAAACCCTAAGCCTAGGGGGAGATGCTGTCCATGTGTGTATTTGAAAGGGAAGAGGTGTTTTCAAGTTGAATAATGCTTGAGTGATGGTTTGGAAGCAAGAATAAGCAAGTATACATGAGAAAAAGTTGAAAAATCCAACTCCCTATATTAATCTGTTTTTTCGGCAAAATTAAAAGAAATAGGGGGAGTGGGATTTTGATTATCCCAATAGCTTTAGAATGGAAAATTGTGTAGCATGAAGGTAAGAAAAGGATTTGGGAAGTAATAGAAATCATAAGAACAAGTTATGAAGTTCTAAGATGCTTAAAATGGTAAGAGAGGTGTTATTGTGTTTTTGCAGTTTTATTGGCTTGTTGATGATATGAGAATGATGATTATACTCTTGAATAATGTTTAGGAAGTTAAGAAACCAAATAGCTTATTTGGAAAGCTAATCAAGAAGGCACAAGTTCAAAGGGAAATCAAGAGCACAAGGTAGCAAGACTTCTAACCCTTACAAATTTGTTGTGAAAATATTTTATGAACTATGCATGACTTGTTTAAAAATTGTGATGATGAAAGTGTGAGTATGTTCTTTTGTATGCTATGGCCATATGCATTTAATTGTAACATGTTGCACATTCTATACTTCACATAATTGTTTAAAAGTTGTCATGTATTTTATAAGTGTGTGTTAGATAGTTTTACTATTGAGATTTCCAAAAATCTCATTCTCCCCCACTAACCATTATAGGTGGAAGCTCAAGCAAGGGTAAGAGCAAAGTAAATGCTGATTGATGATTGCATAATGATATGTCTTTACTTGTTGAACTATGTAATATGTTTGAACTATGTGTTTAAGGGTTTTTGTGGTTATGTAACATAAACCTCTACATGACAAGTGAAAATGTATATATGTGAATGCATGCTTGACATTTAGAAAATAAGCTAAAATGAGTTAGTTATATATAGGAATAATTGTCAAAGTGACAAGAGAGGTTTTATGAATTTTTAAGAAATGGTAAGTGTTGAAAAGAGAGATTTCAAAACCCTTAAACTGCCCATTTTTTGAACTACGATAAAAATAGCAAATGAAGTCCAAATAAGTTGAAATTTTCCAGTTAAATACTACACATCAAAGCTTCAAAAAGAGACAAAGTTTACTAAATTTGGATGTGTAGATAAAAGTAATGGTTTTTTCAAACTCAAAGATAAATCTGGAAAAATGAACAATGACCAATTGAGCATTACATTTTCACAAAATTAACTGAATCAATTGGGAAAGTGTTTGAGCTAGAGAGTACTTTTTTCTCCATTGATAAGTTAATAAGCTTTATGTAGAAATTGGAACCATTCAATTTTGATTTCTCTAGAATTAGTTATGAATTTCCAAATTGGGCTAGAAATCTGGAAAATTGACCAAATGAATAGTAACCCATTTTGGAAATTTTCAATTTCACTTCTTTAATCAATTTAAGTTATCCAAGGCCCAAGAGAGGTTCACTAGTGATCTATTATGAATCTTATAGAGGAAAATAAGGAGTGTCACAGTTTCTCTCCAGAAAAAAAGATATATTGAAGGGTGAGATATAAAGTCCCAGTAACCAACAATCAATTCATAGAATATACAATATGGGATTATAAGTCAGTGAAGCAGTGCTAATATACAATACTCGAACAAATTAAGGTTTTCCATTCAACACAAGTAGAATACACAAGTGATCCCCCATCCTACTCCTCCATATCTTTCCATGATGTGGACCTTGCTTAATGCCCGAGCAACCTGACCAAGGTCCAACAGCAACATTAGTCCAATCGGTCCCCCTTGGTTCTCCCTCCTGAGTCTAGAATCAAAGGGTATCTAGCCTCCAACCTAGGTTTAGGCTGGCCTCCCACCTTGGTCTAGGCCGACTTCCCACCTGGGTCTGAGTCACAATATAGCCAACCACTATGATCAGTAGTGGGGCAACCACAGATACAACAAAAGTCCCATCATCACAAGATCAACCCAACTACTTCAATACCACCTAATATTCCAATCCTTCATAGATGCATAAATTCTTAATTTATTAAGGATAATGATAAATTATGATTATCTATCATACATATCTCTAAGCAACATGTACTCTTTATATATAAAGAAAATACTTCCCACTTCACTAAAATTGAATATATAAACATAGAGTTAAGATATATGTAACTAAGGTATCGAAAATACCTTACAATTTATGCAAACATATAAAATGAATTTACCATGGTTACCTCAACTCCAAAATACTTGAAAGTTCAAGCCACGAAATCACCCACCACACTCAAATCAATCTACATAATGATACAGATGCAAATTTAATATATAATTAAATAATTAACTTGGTTGAATCCGTTCAAAGTCTTGGAATAAACATTCATTTAATTTGACCTAAATTTAATCATTCGTACAAAAATATCCAATTTAAAATTTAAAGTTTCAAACCTAAAATAGTTAAATTATATATTCTTAATCTATTCAACATCTTAAGTTGATTAACTCTAAAAAAAAATTTCAATAACACTTGTAAGGCATTCAACGCAATCATAATATGAGCAAACAACTTATATAGAATAAATTATAAACTGTTTTAGTCGAATAATTACTTTAAATTATAACAACAATCAAATCATAGATTTAAAAGAAGGAGAATTAACAGTTATTTCCCCTCTAGATTTCATTAGAGATTGATTGAAAAAACTCAATCTTTATCCCAAATCATAATCTTAAATTGTCTTCTGATCAGAATGATATAACTACCATTAGAAGGAGAAAATTATTTAGAAAAAAATTTTATGAAGGAAGTAAATTGAAAAGTAGTTTTGATTACCGAATTGATCCCATGATTAAAAAGCCCCACAAGGAGCAATTGGTGCCACAAAGGAATGAGAAAGGAACGAATGACCTAGTGGAACTACAAGGCATGATGTGAAGGGTATATAAATAATACCCCTCACGTGATGCAAGCACTGCATAGGCGTATCTTTCTTTGTTTTTTTAAATACACCCACAGATCCATCCCCTTTCTTTCTTTATATATATATATATATTCACACCATTAAGGGGCCACGTGCCCCCTTTTTCATAATTATGTATCTATATTGTAGTATATTATATTTCATTATATGATATTATCTCATTTTCTTTTATACATATAATTATTTCTTCATTTATTTTCTTTTCTTTTGTTTTCTTTTCCTTTCTTTTATTTTTATTTTATTTTATGATTTCTTTAATACAAAGGCCTCACATTAGGACAAATTATTTTTGACTTAAAAGACTACCTAATAGATTATACTTAATATAAGTATTATTTCTAAATAACAATTAAATCCCTACAGTAAATAATTATTTATCAATGATAATTGAATCCTCTAAATAAAAAAATTTACGATGTTACAAAGGGCAAAGAGGTGCAAAGGTGAAAGGTTGGTGGGTTCCAAAGCTAAAGAAAAGGTTGCACATGTTATGCATGTTGCTATCCACATGTGTATAGCTATGGATCTATAGAACAATGTACACGAAATTGCTACACTAAGTCATATATGTGCTATGTGGATTGAATGAATATGCCATGATATTAAATGCACGAAAGAGAGATGAGCATGCAAAATCACAAAAGAAGGGTCCAACACCCTTATAAATTGCATATTAGATGAAAATTAGCAAACGAGCTTCAAATTCCTTGGAATTATGTGAGCAATTAGTTCATGGTATAATCTTTAAAATGAGCTATATTTTGCTATTTTTGGATATGTATGCAACAAGTTATGCCTTTTCAAAGTTCTGCTAAAAACCAGAAAAATGACGGCAACAAAGTTCACCCCGACGAAGTCTAAACTTGGTCATGGTGAATGTGATAAGAAAGTAAAATATTTGTGTTTTGGAGAAGTTTGCCACAGCGAACTACATCCAAGAGGAATTTTCAAGTGATAAGAAAAGTTAGTTGCGATAATGTTTAAAATTAGTCACGACGAAGTCCAGTTTTAGGGGATCAAATGAATAGTGCAATTCCATATGGTTAGAGGAGAAGCTTAAGATTTAACGTGTACAAATGAGTATTTTTTCCATAAAGAATGCAATGGGCTTTAATTAGAGACTTAACCCACTTGTTTAATATCTTTTTAGAATTATTTAAAAAATTTCAAAGTTAGGCAAAATTTTCAAACTACCAAGTGAATAGTGACTATTTTGAAAAGTTTTGAAAGTCACTTGGTTAAATAATTCTAGAACATTTAATGGTCTCAAGTGGTTAAGATATTGTCTCTAATGAGTAATAAGAGAGGTGTTACATGCCCTGCAAAGCTGAACTCCTTCCCTATAATCTAGAAGTTGAGCGAAGCCTAAGAAAAATCCATAAGGAGAAAAAGTTGAGGGGACAAGCAGGGTAGTAAGATGATATTTTAGAAGAGCCTAAGTTTTTGAGTAATAGGAGAGAGACCTTGGAAGAAGAAACCATGGTGAAAACCACCTAACCGACCAAACCCTAAACATAATGTCAATCAACATGGGTGTGGTGATAATGGAGGAAACATTGAAGGAGAGCAAGTTAGGGAGAACAATGCAAATAATTGAAGAAGGACCATTAGGGAAGCCACAAACTCGGATGTGAATGAGGACCCTTTTACTGCTACATGCCCTAATTTTGATGTAAAATTTGAGATTAAAGGATTTCTAATTAACTCTCTTCATAAATTTAATGGCTTGACAAGGGAAGACCCCTGCATCCACTTGCAATCACTCTCAATGATTTTCTAAAGCATGAACCCAATGGGACCTTCTCTTGATCAAGTTTTGTGGAACATTTTTTTAATAATATCTATGTATTTTATAACTAGATACAAAGGCTAAAAAGTAGCTAAAGATTTATTGATGGTTAGAGGATGAAAAGGAAAGAAAAGGAAAAGTGAAAATGTCATTTTGCCAAACATATAAAAGTATAAGCTCCTAAATTCCATTTAGGAAGTAATTTGTGGTTAAGAGATAATTATGATGAGTAAAGTGATGACTTTGCCACGGTAAACAATTGTAAAGAAGCAAGACTCATTTTAGATTCCTTTCACCACAACCAATTCTTTATTTCGTCACGGTGATCTTTTCTTTAAAGCAGCGAGTTACACTCAGGACACTTTCACTATGGCCAACCTTAAATTTCAAGTGAGTTTTGTTGTCTTGAGGTAGGTTCGTCGTGTTGAACCCTCTTCGCCATGGCAAACACCTTTCTATCAATGCAAGTGAGACTAAGTGAGGAAAATTTTAGGGATCATTTAAGTAAGCAAAATCCCTATCCCTCGTGTCTCTGTGTCTCTATCTCATTTTCTCATTTCGCCTTCTTCCTTTCTTCCTCTAGCTAGTGGCCCCATGGAGATCTGATAGGGCAAAGTTTAGTGATCATTTAGGCAAGTAAAATCCCTCCTTTTCACCTCTCCTCCTTCACAAAAGTTGTTCTAGAAAATGATTGTGTGGGCTATTATGAAGATATTAAAGTTTGGGTCTTGAGAGAGAAGAATGAGAAAGAGGAGGATTTAGATGAAATAGATGCTAACAATAAAACACTATACATAATTTTGAGCATGTTGGTAGTTGGTTTGAGTTGATTTGATCTTGCATGCAATTTTTGGCATAAAATCACTGTTCATGGTTGCTATTAGACAATGTTCATATAGGGAAGAAAATTCTTTTATGTTTCTAAATGATGGCAAATTGGTTTAGGAATGAGATTATTCATGTGTGTAATGATAGAAATTGAAAAAGCATATTGTTGGAAATTTTTGTGTACATTTTTGCCGGGTATAGAACAATGGGGTGTGATTTTGATGCTTCCAATGAGTTTAGGAGGCAAAATTGTCAGGGGTATAAGTGAGAAAATAATTTCAGAAGCAAGCGGAGTAAAATTGGCAAAGTTAAGGATTTTATAGCCTTTAAAGTTTAAGAAAGGTTTTAGTGAGGTCTTATGTGATTTAATCCTTTGATAATGGCTTTTTATTAATGCAAAATGCATTATGATTATGTGTAGGAGTTTAAGTTCTAAAGGAAAGTTTCAAAGAGCAAGGAACAAGTCACCAAATTCAAGTGAAAAACTAAGGACTTAAGGTAGTAAAATTACTATCTCTTTCATTAACAATCATGATTGTTATTGATTAATGATGCCATTTTTACATGCCAAGTATTTACTAGTTGCTATTAGTAGTGACATGTCATAATTAAGTGTACATTTATTTTCATGTATTGCATTTTGAGAATATGCATGGCTAGCTTGTAATTGTGTGACAGTCATGCATGTTAATGTAATTTATAGTGATTTTGCTATGGAGATTTATTTGAAATCTCACTCTCTCTAAAACCACATCTTTTAGGCCAAAGTTCAAGTAAGGATAAGAGCAAGATGATGGATGCATGATGGAGGCCATATGGTTCCAAGGATGCAATGTAAACTTATATTTCATGTTATGTGACTTATGTCTTGCTTTTGGAATAATTGTATTTTGAAGCTCATCAAAATTTGGGTGTATGAAGAGTCACAAGTAGATAGGTTGGAAAGGCTAAGTAACTATATTGATTAAAAACATGCCTGTAGAGTGAAGAACTGAGAAACTTATAAAGTGACAAAAGGCTGCAATACCCTTATTAAAGTACTAAGTTGAGGTAACAGTAAAGGATAACAAATGAAGTCCAGTTTCTTGAAAATTTCCCAGAAAAATAGTTCACTTGGCAAGATTTAAAATGAGCCCATGTTTTGTTAAATTTGGACTTATGTGCAAAAAGTTATAATGGTTCAAATTTAGGAGAAAAATCTAAAAATTGAAAAAGAAAAATTAACAGTGCTTTTTCACGGATTTTTCTACATTAATTGGTCAAGAAATTGGATAAACGAAGTTTTTCCTTGTAGACAACTTAATAAACCTCATTTACAGCTTGAACACTAGACTTCAATTTTTCTAGAATGAGTCATGAATTTTCAAATTTGGTCAAAATTTTAGAATTTACTAAGTGAATAATGACCAATTAATAGTAACTTGGTCCAAAATTTTTAAATTCACTTATTTGGCTATTTCAATGATCTTAAAGGTATTTAAGTGGTTCATTATTGGTCTTAAACAAAGATAAAGAGGAAATAAGTGAGGTGTTACATTTATTGTATTAGAGCACGATTCTGGCTAAGTTTAAACTGTCTGCTCTTGATGTTGTTATATAGTATGCTTATGAATTGGTCTGTACTATAGTAATATTGAAATTACTTAAATTGTTGTTTTACATTAATGGTTGAGTACTAAGCATGAGTAGAAAGAGTACTGAGGTGACTCAACTGGTTAGACACAGATCTTATGATAGTTTAGATGCAGTAAAAGTTGACTTGTATTTTGAGTCGTATGTTGGTCGGTGAACAAGATACGATGCAATAATGGAACAACCTCTTATCTGGTTCCACCCAAATGTAGTAGTAGTTGAGAATTTGAACAATGCCATGTCCATGTCAGACTTCAACATAGTGCAATCTTCCAATGGCTCTAATAGAGTGCCTATACATCAACAGGAAGAAGTACCACTAGTGAGTAGACTTGATAAGGGAATTGATTCCTTCTGTTGGTACTGAGATACAGAGCATGGTTTTGTGTGGTAGATGTTGGAGGATAATGCACAAAGAATACATGAACATATTCCTACACGTAGCCGAAGTTTTTATTTGACTTGAACAGATTGGACCAGAGATGCTTATTCACTATACAAGCAAATGGGAAATTTTGCAGGTGATAACATTTGGATTTTCTACCTGTCCCTTATGATATAGGTTGGAATTAGTTCATTGTGGGTATTAGCCATTACAGTCATGCCAACTTTCTTAGGGACACATTGAACTGACCTCACCCATGAATTATCAGAGATAAGGTAAATAATTCCAGTTGAAAGCCATTTGAGAATTACTTTCTTGATAACCTCTTTCATAACTGGATTCAAACATTTTTTTTATGTTCAATAGAGGCCTTGTGATCATCTTCTAGCAAAATCTTGTACATATAAAATATGGGTGTCAAGAAAGACACGAAGGTACCTACAAGTAAGAGACTCAAACATCTAGTATCAAACTTATCAAAATAAAGAGAGGAAATAAAAAGGTAAAAAGAAAGAAGGAAAAAATAAAAGGCAAAGTGTAACCAATATGACAATGACACCAACTAGCTCAAAGGACTTATGTTGAAGTCCCCGACAATAGCGCCATTTACTTATTTTCCATTTTTCTATCGTAAGTATACGAGTAGCGAGTAGTATAAAAAGTTATCATTTCCACGAAGACTATGACATAAGTGAGTGAACAAATGCAATTGTGCTCTTAATTAGGTTGAGAAAAATTCATTTTTAGTATGAAATAATTGTTGGTTCAAAATGTAATATCTACCATTTTCTGTAAATAGAAATAGAGGCCAAACCGATAGATATGAGATAAGACAAGGCCCAGAAATGAAAGTAAAGAAAGAGAAGATGTCAATGGACTAAAGAGACCATGGTCAAATTAGTCTTAAGGCTTTGAAATTACTAAGAATGTAAGCTAGGGACATAAGTGTCATTAAATATGAAGACCAAGGGTAATATGGTCATTGGATAAAAAGGGTCAAACCAGTAGTCAAAAGTCAAGTTAGAGTCCACGGATCGAAAGTACGAAAAGAGTTGATGCTGTTGGGCCGGAAGTTGCAGAATCAAATTGGACCTGGTGGACAGAAGTCGGTAGGAACTTTAAAGTTAAGCGTGCTCGCCCTGGAGCAATTTCAGGATGGGTGACTTCCTAGGAGGTGACCAAAGGGGTCAAAAACCAAAAGATTAAAGGTGAAAAGGTCAAGGGCAAAATGGGGATTTATGAAAAATTAAACTGCTAAAAGGGCAGTTTAGTTATTAAAGAGAAGTGTAAGGGTATTTTGGTCATTTGACAAAGTCAAAGTCAAAAAGTCAAATGTTGACCAAAATATCAAAAAAATTCACAGAGGCCCAAAAGATAGAGCAGAACTCACTGACTGACAGAGATACGATGGATTGTTGAAAATCGGCCTAAAATTTCATTTATAGAATTTTAAAGATTTAATGGCCGAAAATAATTATTTGAGGTATCAAGAGACCTTAATCAGTTGAGTTCAGGGCATAGAAAAATTCAATGAATTTTATAGTATTTAATAAAATTATTGCCCGGTGTACGATTAAGGCGATTTCCCCGAAAATCGGGAAAAAGACCCGAAAATCCCCGAAATATATCTATTTCAAAAATTTAATTTTGGACAATCTAGAGGGCATTTTGAGAAAAGAAAAAGGGCTAGAGAATCAGTGAAAAATATAGCATTTTTCAAGGCCCTAAAAGAATTTTGCTCTCTGATTGTACATTTTCAGGGATTTTGGACAAGATAAATTAATCCTGTAAAACTTGAGGAAGTCAAGGGATATTTTGGGGATAATAAATTTGTTATATTCAAGATGAAAGTATGGAGATTAAATGAGGAAGAAAATGTCTCCAGAAAAGTAGAAAAAGATTTACCGTTATAAAGTTAAGTTTACCGGTAAAAAGTGCAATCGGTAAAAGTAACCGAATGGGATCTAATTTGGTTAATGAAACCAGATTTTTTACCATCAAGTTACAGCCATCATTACACCTTTTCGTCATCCAATTAGAGGCAAGCAAATGGCCCTAAGGTGGTGCCATTTCAATGCTTGGATTTAAGTGAAAAATTAAGATGCAATCTTAGCCTTCCATTCCATTTATGCATGAATTATTAGAAGACCATAATTCCCTCCATCTTCATCCATTTTGGCCGACCATTTCAGCTGGAAAATAGAGAAGAAGAGCACGCCATTCTTGGTCCAAGGAAGAAGAAGAAAAGCTTCCAAAAAGTTAAGGTAAGAGGCTTGAGTCCTTAAAGGTATACATGAAACTTCTCCTTGTGATCTCTTCTTCACCTTACATGGATCCAAATTTTGATTTGGTCTCTCTTTCTCAAGTTCCATGGCTTAGGGTTCTTGAGAGCAAAGTGAGAAAGAGAGGGTTTAGAGCTATTAGTTAGTTGCAAAAGCCTCCTTAAGTTGTAAGGAGCATATTGGTATATATGTTGTTGTTGATTGAGTTGTTTTTATGATTTTATAAATTTGGGAAATCATGAATAAAAATAGGGGAAGTGCTGCCCAATTTTTCACTTGATATAGGAGAGTTAGAATCAAGCTTTACCATGCATGAATGTGAGCTTGAACATAAGAATATGATGATAGAAGTGTTGGAAGTTGAAAATTCATGTTGAGTTGTTTTGGGAATTCTTCTCGGCCTGACTTGGAAAATGGGGAAGATGAATTGTTTTGATGACTTTGATGCTTCCAATGGATTCAAAATGAGTTTTTGTGTAGGGTATAAGTGACCCCAAGTTTATGGAAGCATTAGAAAATCATAGAGATAAGTTTGATGCTCTAAGGTTTATGTAGTTCAGGAGGAAGTTTAAGGGAGTTTTACATTGATTTTTATATTGGAAATTGCTTGTGTTTAATAGCCATAATGTCATGAATTGTGTAGGCAAGAGTTTGGTGTAAGGGATTAATTTTCCAAATGGTCAAGAAAGCATTCAAGCTAAAGGAAAATTAAGAACTAAAGGTAGCAAGACCATCTAACCCTAATCTAAATTGTTTTGAAAATAATTGATGAAATATGCATGACTTGTTGAAATTGATGATGATAAAGGTGTGAGTGTGTGCTTTATATGCTATGGCCATTTGCATTTATATGTCACATGTTGCACTTTTATACATTCACACATATGCTTAAAGTTGTCATGCAATTTGTGAAATGTGTTAGATAGTTTTGCTATTGAGATTTTCAAAAATCTCATTATCCCCCCAACCAACCATGTAGGTACAAGCACAAGTAAGGGTAAGAGCAAAGTAAATGGTGATTGAAGATGCCATGTGATAATATTGCTTGTGAAATTATGTATAATGTTTGGAATTTAAATTTGATTATGTTGTGTAATATGTAAATTAAATTCTTACATATGTGGTAGCCATGAAGTAGTGAATGTAT
>JANTPZ010140606.1:1793-32305 GCA_025593235.1 Vachellia pachyceras | reverse complement strand
AGCCACACACTTGCCATTTGCTTTCTTCTCATTGGCTCTTCAAAAGTAATCATAATGGCTGTACTTTTTCTGGTTGGAATCTGGTTACATAAACCAAACTGGATCTCATTCGGTTACTTTTACCGATTACACTTTTTACCGGTAAACTTAACTTTATTCCGGTAAATTTTTTTCTACTTTTCTGGAGATATTTTATTTTTCATTTCATCTCCATAATTCCATCTTGAATATAATAAAATTATTATTCCTAAAATACCCTTTACTTATCTCAATTTTTACAGGATTATTTTATCCTGTCCAAAATCCCTGCCCTTTTCTTTTAGGCCTTGAAAAATACTATATTTTTCACTGATTCTCATGCCCTTTTCCTTTTTTCAAAATGCCCTCTAGATTTTCCAAAATTAATTTTTGAAATAATTATTTTACAGGGATTTTTCGGGTATTTTTCCCAATTTTCGGGAAAATCGCCTTAATTGTATACTAGATAATAATTTTATCAAATACTATATAATTCACTGGTTTTTCATATTTTTCTCCAAATTTTTGAAGAGCTCCTAATATTTTAAATAATTATTTTTCCTCTTCCCTTCAAAATTCCGTAGACGGAAATCGGGTCCGAATTTGGAAAATCCGTGTTACGTCATTACGACCGGTATGTTGATATCTATCTTTTGGGCATTTGTAATTTTTTCTGATATTTTGGTCAACTGGTAGACTTTTTGACTTTGACTTTGACTTTTCTTTTGTCAAATGATCAAAATACCCTTTATCTTTCTCGTAATTACCATTTTGCCCTTACTTTCTCTACTTTTTCAAAATTTACTATTTTGCCCTTACTTTTGATACTAAAAGACCTTTATGTCCTTGGTCTTTTATTAAATGACGTATGGTCCCTTCCTATAAGGTTTCCCATCCTCATATTGCTTCTAGGGCAAACATACTTAATTTTGGAATTCACATGGAAACTCTGTGCCTGAACTTTTGACCCTTAATCTTTCTTTCTGTGGGCTCTGACTTGACTTCTAATTACTGGTTTGGCCCTTTTTATCTAATGACCATATTGCCCTTGGTCTTTTTACTTAATGACGTTTATGTCCCTAGCTTACATTCTTAGTAATTTCAAAGCTTTTGGACTAACTTGACCAGGGTCTTCTTGGTTCATTGACATCTTCTCTTCCTGTACTTTCATTTCTGGGCCTTATCTTCTCTCATATCTATGAATTTGGCTTCTGTGCTTATTTACAGAAAATGGTGGATATTACAGCAAACAACATTCAAATTTAAAATGACAAATCAAAAATTGTCTACATCATGTAAAATGGAGAAAATGAGAAGCATCACTATTAGCATTTCATAATTTAAGTTTATGTGAATTAAAAAAATAATATTTTCAATTAGCAAAAGTGTAATATCCACCCTTTTCTGTAAACTAACATAGAGGCCAAATCAATAGTTCGGAGATAAGATAAGTCCTAGAAATAAAAGTACAGAAAAAGGAGATGTCAGTGGACTTAAGAGACCCTGGTCAAATTAGTCCTAAGGCTTTGAAGTTACTAAGAATGTAAGCCAGGGACATAAATGTCATTAAGTATAAAGACCAAGGGCAGTATGGTCATTAGATAAAAAGGGTTAGACCAGTAGTCAAAAGTCAAGTTAGAGACCACGGATAGAAAGTATGGAAAAAGTTGATGCTGTTGGGTCGTAAGTCGCAGAATCAGATTTGGCTGGTGGATGGAAGTCGGTAAGAACTTTAAAGTTAAGCGTGCTCGCCCTAGAGCAATCTCAAGATGGGTGACCTCCTGGGAAGTGCCCAAGGATCAGAAACCAAAAGATCAATGGCAACAAAGTCAAGGGCAAAATCAGAATTTATGAAAAGATAGACTATAAAAGGGCACTTTGGTCATTAAGAGAAAGTGTAAGGGCATTTTAGTCATTTGAAAAAGTCAAAGTCAAAAAGTCAAACAGTTGACCAAAAATCAAAAAAATTCACAGATGCCCAAAAGATAGAGCAGAACTCACTGATTACCACAAATTTCAATCGAATGTTGAAGCTCGGTCTGGATAAGGAATTATGGAATTTTAAAGATTTAAGGTTGAAAATATTTATTTAAGGTATCAGGATTTCTCTAAGACCAAAAGCCAGAGTCTATAAAAATTCAGTTGAATTTATAGTATTTTACAAAATTATTGCCCCATGTGCGATTAAGGTGATTTTACTGAAAATGAGGAAAAAGGCCCGAAAAATCCCCCAAAAAATATAATTTATTGTAAATATTAATTTGGAACAATTTAAAGGTATTTTGGGGAAAGATGAAGGGCTAGAATATCAATGAAAAAATATAGAAAATTATAAGGCCATAAAAATGATTTATTCTAAATTTGCTTGTTTTCAAGAGTTTTTGCAGGATAAAGCAATCCTGTTAATTTTGATTGGATTAAGGGAAAATTTGACGATGATGGTTTTAATATGTTCAAGAGGGAATTGTGAAGATTAAATGAGGGAGAAAACATCTCCAGAAAAGTAGAAAAAGATTTACCGAAATAGAGTTATGTTTACTAGTAGAAAGTGTAATCGGTAGAAGTAACTGAATGGAATTTGGTTCGGTTAGTGTAACTAAACCCAAGCAGATTTTTTTTCACCATGTGCAGTCATCATTACTTACTTTTAAGTGGCCAATGAGGAGAAGGAATGTGTCACACATGTGGGAGCATTTTAACCCTTGATTTTCAAGATTAAATCTCATCCTTCCATTCCTTTTTGAAACATTTTATAAATCAATGTTTCCCTTCATTTCTCCACCATTCTTGCTGCCATATTCAGCTGGAAAAAGAGAGAAGAGAGACTCCATTTTTGGTTGCAAGAAGAGGAAGAAGAGCTTGTGAAATCTCAAGGTAAGAAGAGTTATATCTTATGTTATATATCAAATTCTTCCTCTCAACTTCCTCTACCTTTCTATCGGTTTAGATTTTTTATTTTGGCTCTCTTTTGGGTGCTAGAAAGTTAGAGTTCATGAGAGGAAAAATAAGAAAGAGGGGATTTAGAGGAAATAATTGGTTGAAAAACACTCCTTGCATGATAAGGAGAAGATTGATGTATATATTGCTTGGTTTTGATGTTTGTATGAAATTTTGGAATCTCAAACCCTAAGGGGAGATGCTGTCCAATTTTATATTTGATGAGGAAGAGTTGTTTTTGAGCTAAATAATCCATGAAAAGTGTTTTGGGATCAAGAATATATTGTTATATATGATGAAAGTTTGAAAAATCATTTTCTCCTTTCATGGACAGATTTTCTTCCAGACCTGTATGGGATAGGAGGAGTTTGATTTTGATGATTTTGATGCTTCCATTGAGTTTAGAAGGCAAAATTGTGTAGGATATAAGTGAGAAAAAGTTTTGGCAAGCATTTAAAATCATAAGAGCAAGTTTCAAAGTCTTAAAGGGTGCTTAAAGGAGCATTAAGGGTCATATTGTGTTTTTGAAAGGTTTCTTGTTTTGTGATGGATGGAAATTTATGATTATGCTCTTGAATGATGTTTAGGAGATTGAGGAGCCGATGAGCCTATTGGGAAAGACCATCAAGAGAGGTTTAAATCCTAAGGAAAAGCTAAAGAGAAAAGGTAGCAAGACCTTCTAACCCTAAGCTTAATTGCTTTGAAAATGTGTATGAATTATGCATGACTTGTGTTGAAAATTTGTGATGATTGAAAGTGTGAATATGTGCTTTTGTATGCTATGGCCATATGCATTTCATTGTTACATGTTAGAAAGTTTTTTTACTGGGATTTCCAAAAATCTCATTCTTCCCCACTAACCATTTTTAGGTGGAAGCACATTCAAGGGTAAGGAGAAAGTGGTTGATTCATGAAGCAAAGTTTAATATGCAATGTTGTGGATTTTATTATGAAATTTATGTTATTATGTGTGAAGTTTGTAATGTAATGTAACTTGTTTATGTATCATGAACTTATGATAATTAGTGTATGCTTTAAGAATGCCCAACTACATAGGTTAATATGGTTAAGAAAGGTTTAGAAATCAAATGATAATTTATGAAATTAAGTAGGGCTGAAATTTGGCCAAGTGCTAGAAGTAAAGTTGGTCATTTCCCTTACTTTGCCCTTTCGGTAAACAGAGTAATTGAAATTCAAATGAGTTAAAATTTTATGAAAAAATATTTCACATTGCAAGGTTTAAAACGAGCCAAAGATCACTGAAATTGGAGTTTTTTACAGAAAGTTATGATTGTCCAAAGTTGGTGAAAAATCACAGAACATCTTGGGAAAATGGAAAATTACCATATGAACAGTACAAATTTGTGAATTAATTTGTACCAACTGGACAAGTTTCTATTCAAATGAGTATTTTTCCTTCATAAAGAAATTTGAAAGCTTCAAATAGAAGTTGGAACTACTAAGTTTCAATTTTTCTAGAATTAGTTATGAATTTTTAAATTTGGCCCGAAAAACTGTGAATAGTAACTTTCTTAAAAATGAAAGTTTTCAATTTGGTCCATTTTGACATTGTAAGTTGTTTGAGGCCATTAATTGGTTTCAAATAATTATAATGGAAGCTAAGAGGGATAAATAAGAGGTGTTACGCAAAGCTACCTATTAATAAATGACCCCTGTTATATAAAGCGCTTGACTTTATAACACAATAATATTGGTTTATCTTTATCTGCTTCATATTACAATAGGCTTGATCTGCATGCAATCATTTATATCCAAAAAATTGTTATATGGCACTCACTAAGATCTCTATATCACTTACAGATGCAATCATAAGATCTGCACGCAGTTAAAATTTTTATATGACACTCACTAAGATATGCATGCAATCTTTATAGCTCCACATTACAATGACGGACATGCAGAAAAAAGAGAAAAAATATGCTAGTAATGACTTACAACTACGAGGATGAGAGGCACGAACGGACAACGCGAGACGGGAAACTAAAGCAGCGCAGCAAACGGAAACTGAGCGGCGCGGCGAACGGAAACGGCGAGGCGAATGGACTGAGCGGACTGAGAGGATGAACGGATTGAGCGGACTGAGCAGATGAGTGCCGCACGAGGCGAATGGCGATGATTGAATAGACTATGCGACGATGTGACGGAGAGGGAGCAGCAGTGACGAGAAAGAGAGAGCAGCGGCGAGCGAAAAACTGAAGGGAGAGGGATCAGTGAGTGGGAGATATATTAATAAAGGGCACCACATTTGGTGCCCTATATCTCTGGAAAGGGCGCCCATATGGCACCCTTTTCCATAGAAAGAGTGCCATAGGGCACCCCTGAGTCGCCCTATAGCGCCCTATTTACTGAATAGGGCGCCTAAAGGTCCCTAAATTTTTCCTATAATTTCAAAATTGCCATCGCCTTCACCTTTTACTCCCTTTTTTAGAAAAGGACGCGAATTTTAGTAGTAAAAAGTATACTCTGTAGTAGTGTCCTCACCATCTAAAAAGACCATTCATCCATTTAATCAAGAAATCTAAACTGATTAGATGAACGATTAAAAGTCATAAACAGATTCTAGGGAAGATTTTATGCCTAAAACACAATCTTACCTTTTATTTTGAGTTGAATTTTTTGCTTTCTCTTCCCTTTGGATCTCCACCATCTTTTCTCTCTTCCTCTATAGTTTTTGCATGAAAATGGATAGAAAGAATGGCTTGGAAGACTTTAAAATCTATCCAAATTCTTACTTCCCAAAATACCCTTACTTTTATTATTTATGGCTACTGAAAATGCTTTTTGAGAATTTTCTTATCATTAAGACCATGTCAATCCCTCAAAAATTCCTATAATTCATAAGCTCATGAGGGTATTTTTCTTTTCTCAAAACTCATTTAAAAAATTCCCTTAATAAATTTCTTCCGAAAATCCAAATTCGGTGATTTTGGGTCTTTTGTACCACCGCTCCAACAAACTACTTCTGAATTTCTGTAGGAAACAATTTTATAAATTAGGGCACTCCAAAAGCTATTTTTATCCACTTTAACATTACATTTATGAGGCTTTTGGATAATTTAAATAATAATATTTGGCTAAAAGCTAATTAAATAGCCAAAATATTAATTATTGTAAAAATGTCCCGCAAAGGGCATTTTTGTCCATTTAACTTTAACTGAGCCTCAATTGATGATCAGTGACTTTTTCTCTACATCCTAGTGCCTGGAGTCATTTTATGGTATTTTGGTCAAAATTACCTTTGCCCCTGACTTTTACCAAAATGACCATTTTACCCTTCATTTTATTTGCTGGCATCTTTGGCATCTCTTATACTTCTATTCACTCTCCGTACCCTTGAACTAGTGGTGAGAAACCCCCTACCCCACCCGTATTGTCTGTAACCCGTAGCTTGTTAACTCGTTTAAACCCACTCAATTGGAACCTGTGACTGGTGGGTCCAAAACGGGCAGGTAGATTAGTTAACGAGGCGGAACATAGGTTCACCCATGTGGTGCCCGTGCCCACCCGTTATACCTATTTAGGCAATATATTATTTTCTTATTTTTCACACTTCCTTTAAGCACCAACAGAAAATATCAAGTATGATATTTTGAGAATAACAAGGAAAGCCACGTGATGCATTTACTTTACGCCTACCCAACGAAAGAATCATCATCATTTGGGGTGTTCAGTGTCAGTGATACAAGTCATCAAATCAAGAGGCTATTCAAGGTGTTGTGTCAAAGCAAAGTCCAGAAACTTTCAACCCACTCCACCGCTGGAGCCTAGAAGCTGGTCACCTCTTTTGATTAAATGATTTTAGAGGTAAGCAGGGGCTCGATGGAGAAGGTTTTGAGAAATCGGATGACCGTCCTCGTAGCCACAAGCCTCCACTACAGGTCTGTAGCTTATCATCGTCTAAGTGTCTCATCACATTGGATGTTGAACCCCAAAACCTCGTTGCTCAAACTCATCTCACCGTCGTTGTCTCTAGCCAGTAGCATCACAGATTCGCAGTTATCAGAGTCCAATCATCGTCCCCCAAAATCTCGTTACACGAACTGTAACACCTCCTATTTCCCCCTATTTCCTCATATTAGATCACTTTAGAACCACTATTGGGCTTTGGATGACTCAAATTGGCCTTTTTAGTGAACTTGAAAATTTTTATTTTTCTTTAAAAGCGTTGTTACTGTTCACTGGCACATTTTTCAGATTTCTAGCCCAACTTTGAAAAATCATAATTAATTCTAGAAAAATCAAAACTAAGTGGTTCCAATTTCTAAATTTATATTATTAAGTGGTCTATAGGGTAAAATACTCACTGGATCCCATTCTTGCCCCTTTGAATCAGTTTATTCCGGAAACGTGCACTGTTCTAATGATTACTTCCAGTTTTTATTTCCAGATTTTTCCCTTAACTTTGGAAAATTGTAACTCTTAATATATACATCCAAATTTCGCAAAATTTATATCATTTTAAAGCTTAGGATGTGTAGTTTCTGACTGGAAAGTTAAGATTAATTGGAGCTTGTTTGATATTTTTATTTTCCATGTGAAGCTGATCTGTTTTTTAGGGCCTTTGGAACCCTTTAACTTTGAAAACCAACTTTTCTTAAAATTCACCAAAACCTCTTTTTGGTTCATTAACCCACCTCTATCATGCATGATTATTTCCTTACCATTCCTTGGCACTTTTAACACATTTTCATGCATGTATCATCACATATTTACATGCTACTTCATGTTGAGGTTTAGGGGTTACAAATCACAATAATCTTCAAATAGAGTTTAACAACTCATATGCTTATACAAAAATCATGCAAGCAAGAGCAACATCTTCATTCATCAATAAACTTTTCCTTACCCTTGCTTGAGCTTCCAGCTCATGGTTAGTTGGTGGGGAATGAGATTTGGGAATCCCAAAAGCAAAACTAACTAAATAAAAACATTATGAATGAGCATATTTCAACATTAAAACAAGTGTATGATCATATAATATGTGACATGTTCAAACTACATTTTATATATGCTTATGGCCATAGCCATCACGGTCACATTTCATACACATATCATTCACTTCATTCATCACAAAGATCATGCATCATTCACAACAAAGTTCATAAACATAAGTTTGGTTTAGTAGTCTTGCTACCTCAAGATCTTAGCTTTTCCTTTTTCACTTTAGGACTCTCTTGAATAACCTTTCAAATGGGCTCTTGAAGGTCTCAACTTCCTAAAGATCATATCGTAATACCCACATGAATATCCAATCATCGTAATGCAAGAAAACTTGCAAAAATGCAATAAAGCTCTTATTGCCCTTAAAGGACCCTTACAAATTTAAGACTTGATTTTTATGGTTCTTAATGCTTCTCAAATATCTTTCTTATTTTTACCCTACACAAAAATTCATTTTGAAGCCATTGGAAGCATTAGAATCATCAAAATCCCACTCCTTCTAATTTTTACAGATTTTCAAAATAATAGAAAAAGAAGGGTTTTAGATTTTTCAACTTTTGCTCATGAATGCTTGTGTATTCTTGCTTCCAAATCATGATTCAAGCATCAAAATACTCAAACACATTTTCCCTTCTCAAGACCTCACATGGACAGCACCTCCTCATAAACTTATGGTTTCCAAAGTTTCAACAACAACTCCCAACAACAACCAAAACAACAACAACCAACATCAAACCACTCTTTACTACTTAAAGAAGGGCTTGCAACCTTTGGTTTCTTTAAAAACCTCTCATTTTTCATTTTCACCTTTTGAAATCCTTGCCTCTCATCTTCGAAAAGAGAGACTCATTCAAGAAATCAAACCATTAGAAAGGTGAAAGAGGTTGCAAGTTACAAGAAAAGAGGTTGCCTAGGCTTTACCTTGTGTGTGATCTCTTTCTTCTACCTTGAAATAGCAAAAATGGTTTCTTAGAAGCTTGAGCGAAGAGAGAAAAATTTAGAATGGGGGGAGAGAGAGCATGTTTTTGGGAGCGAATGGAGTGGGTTAACTAGTTAAAATGTATCTTGGAATAATGAAGGGGTGAGATTAAAACTTGGTCCCCAAGTTGTCATCATTATTCTCTAGCTTGGGCTCCAAGACTTGGCTAGGCTACGGCTCTCTAGTTACTTGATCCGGTGGCACGCATTTTCGTAAAGTAGCCTTTATCCGGGTAACTACCTTTTTACTTTTCTGGGGACTCTCTCTCATGTGGTACCATTCCCTAGGCTTCGTTGCCTAGGTGGCGTCAAGTCTTAGCCCCAAGCATCCCCGAGTTTTCCTTGTAACTCGTCAGAATTCCTCAATTTGCATGAAACACCGTAAAACATGCTTCCGGCGGCCAATTTGACTTAAGGGCATGGAAAATTTCTATATTTTTCCCTGATACTCTAGCCCTTTTTCGTTCCTCAAAATTCTTCCCGGATTTTCCATGATTAATTTTCTAAGAAAATCCTTTTTCGGGACTTTCGGGCACTGTTACTCTTCATACTTTGAAACTGCCCGTACTGGATACCGGGTAATAATTTTATTAAATACTTTAAGACCCAACTAAACTTTTCTCATTTTCTCCGGCATTTGAGGACTCCAACTACCTCATAATTACTTCTCAGTCCTTCAGTCCTCTAAAAATCCTTAATTACATAAATGCCCTTGCATTCCTTTCTCTTTCTTACTTTCCACATATTTTCGAAAATTCCACTACCTTTCTTACTTCTCTATTAATTTCCAAAATGCCATTACTTTTTCTACTCTTTGTTAATTCCAACCTTACCCTTGGTTGACTTTGACATTTTTTGTCAACGTTGACTTTCTAGTGACTTTTGACCAAATTACCAAAATGTCCTTATTATTTGATGATATTTTGAATCCTAGGCCTTTTTATTCAAAATGACCATTTTACCCTTATTATTTAGGCCAAATGACCATTTTGCCCCTTAGTCATTACTACTTAAAATTTTCAAGATCAGGGACTTAGTCAATTATGATCTTTCTTTCCTTTAGGCATTTTCCTTTATATTTTTCCTTATCTGTGGGTCATAAATCCTTTCATAATTTATCAGTTTGGCCTTTATCCTATTTATGCAATTTGGGATATTACACGAACTCATCTCAGATTCTTAAGCCTCCAACCAGTGTTCTCTAACCGGCATTTTGAAATGTGGTGTGTGTGCTGCAGCCTGCAAGTTGCATTCTCCTAGCTGTGTGTGTGCTATTTCGTTGCATTTCCTATTTGATTGCTTGCTATTTTGCTATCGCTGATGTTTCATTGCAACTCGTGAAATGTGGGGTTAGGGAGGTGAAAAGGGAATTGCTGGTATGGGTAACCGATTACCCATACCAGCTAGCATGTTTTGACCCGTACTGGTTTGTACACGTTAAAACAAGTTTACCCATGGGTACGGGGCAGCCCATACCCGTGGAACTGTTTACGGGCGGGGCACGAGTTCACCCACTGGGCAACCTCGCCCGCCTAATACTCTCCCCTACCTTGAATACTCTGTAGCTTTCATTTAACTCTTATCCTTAATTAATGGAAAATGAGGATATTACAGGGGAGGTTGAGACTGAATGTGAGGAAAGAAAAGAAAGGAGGAAAAGGAAAGGAAAAACAGAGAAAGGTATTGGCGTGCCTTGGAAGGGATATATATACATCCCATACTATTTGATGGCATAGGATTTGATGTGATAAAATGGTTGGGGATATTAATTGTTGCCCACAACCATTATAATACCCCCACACATGCATTCATATAGGAGAGGCAAGAGAGGAGAGAGGGGGAGCAGTAAAAGTGAAAGAGAGTGAGTGAGGGAGAGAGAAGAGATCAGGGAGGCGCTTTACAGTTTTAAGGTTCTACTTGTGAGATTAATTAGGTAAGTAAAATATCTTATTTTCATTAAACTTATTTTATGAAAGTTGTCCTAAATGTTTATCTCTTTCTATTGATAGTGATATTATGTTGATTTAGACATTTTTCCAGATGGAGTTTTATTAGTAAAAAATCTTATATTAATATAGCAATGTCTATTATTGATTTCTGTATGAGTAAAATTATTTATTTGATATATGAATTATTTTATAAATTATTTATTTATTTTTCGACATAAGGTTTCTAATATATAGGATATCTGATAGACTAATATTGAGTTAAATATTTTATTATTTGGGGTCGTTGGATGAAATGGTAAATCCTTGATAGCTTAAATAGGAAATGGGCTATTGGAGATAATAATAAATTTTTATGAGTCAAATATTTTATTTGAGGTTTAAATTTTTTTTTTAAAGTTGAAATTTTTAGTCTGAAGTTATTTTTAGTATTGAGACATTTGGAGTTTTTTGAGGAATTGAGGTACTTAGAGATTTTTTTTTTGATAAATGCGATATTTGGGAGATTAGTAAGGATTTTTTTATGAGTAATTTTAGTTTTAGAGTAAATATATTTTTGGCAGTATAAAAAAAATAATAATACAAATATTAAATAATAATGTGTAGCCTATAATGGTATTGAAAAACTCTAGAGGGGTTTAAGTCCCTATGTTATTATTTTTACTACCTGGATTAGTTATTAAACCAATGTGTCGTAGTGTTACACTGTGTAGATTAATCAGTGACTGGACTGTATTTGATTGCTTCATTCTCAAGGCTAGTGGGATTTAGCTTGGAATTGAGCTAACCAGAAATAATTTCTTTTATATGCTTGTTGTGGACTGGAAGGTGTTTTCTAAACCTTACTTTCTTTATTCAATATTTAATTGTGATTTAGAAAAATTTTACATATTTTTATATATGAAATTTGTTTAGTGAAGCGGTGTATTTTTAAGTCTATATGAGTTTTTTTGTTATTCATGTGTTGCTGTGACATTTGTGATTATTCATATGAATGTTGTAAAGGAATGGTATTGATGATGGGTGTGTATATATAAATTATATATATATATATCATACTGTGGGGTTATTTGGGATGTACGAAGAGTAGTGAATTATTGTGCCTCCAACTTTTGCTGATCCTTGGCTTGGATTTAAGCTAAGTTGGTGTGGGTGGATACATCCTTGACTCGACCTCTTAAAGTGACTATCTAGCATTTGGCCAAGTATACAAGCACTGATAGTTTGTACCATGTCCAAAAGTTATAAGACGAGAAAGGATAGGGAGTTAATTACTCTTGATAAATATTATGTTATGGAATTATTATTATACTAACAAACTTGCCTCTCTGACTTGCATTTCTATCCTGGATATCTTAGAAATTGATTTTGGTTACTGAGACTTTATGTCTCATCCTGTCATTATTACATTTTTTTCAGGCGATACCTCAAATTCTGGTAGAGGCTGAGGGAAGCAACTAGAGGCTTAAGTCTTATAGGCCTCTTTTTGGTATTGGTATTGGTATTGTATTGAATTTATGTTGGCATATAGGGCCCATTATTCTATATTATGATGCATTGTATTTTGGATGACTGGTAAGGAAAAACACATGGGCACTGTGTTATATGGTTCATTAATTGTGTCAAGCGTAATGGATTTATGTGATGGCTTGTGGATGGATTTTGGGTCCAAGATATGGGATTCTTTATTAAAGAAAATCGCTTCAGCATAACTCGATCGTTAATCAATTTGTTTGGCTATTATTACGGTTAATTATTGGTTCTTTTCAAGCTCTAACTTTTTCAATTTAAATTTCAATGCTTCCAAATTTATTTTTTTTCACTTGTACCCTACACAATTTCTCATTCTAAACATAATAAAAGCATCAAAATCTACTTCCTTCCATAGTTCCAGCTTTGGTTGAAAATCCTAAAAAGAAAAGACAATGTCATTTTGAAGATTTCTTTCCATATACTTGCTTATTCTTGCCCCTAATCAACTTTCTTTCCATAGACTTGTTTATTTCAAACAGTAGCCCCTCTTAGGGTTCAATATCCAAAAACTTAACATTTCTTAAAAATTTACCAAAACTTGGTAAAACCCAACCTCTAGCAAGGCATGGTTACTCTCTTAACATATTAGCATATGTTCATGCATGCATTAGCACTTACTTATCAAGTAGAGGTTTATAACTACATGACTACAATGACTTATAAATATAAAGTTCCATCATACCACATAAGGTCACAAGCAAGAACACAACATTATGCCTTCTTCAATCACCATTAACTTTGCTCTTATCCTTACTTGTGCTTGCACCTAACATGGTTAGTTGGGGGATAATGAGATTTTGGAAAATCCCAATAGCAAAACTTTCTAACACACTTTGTAAAATAGCATGACAACTTCAATATAAGTGTGAATTCATAAAAGTGCAACATGTAACATTTAAATGCATATAGACATAGCATACAAAAGCACATATTCACACTTTCATTATTATAAATTTCAATACAAGTCATGCATAATTCAACACATTTTTCAAAGCAATTTAACTTGATGTTAGAGGGTTTTGCTACCTTGTCTTTTTAGCGTTTAGCTTTTCTTGGGCTTTAAAGCTCTCCTGATAAACTTTCCCAATAGGCTCCTTGTTTTCACAAGTTCCTAAAAATCACATAATGATATATTCATGAATTTCCAGCCATCAACAATACAAGAAATCTAAAAAACGCAAAATTCCATTTATTGCTCTTTCAAGACCCTTAAAATTTTGAAACTTGTGCTTATGATTTAAAATGTTTCCCAAGTCCATTTCTCACTTTTAACCTACACAAATTTTTCTTCTAAAGCCATTGGAAGCATCAAAATCATCAAAATCTAGCTCCTTCCCCACTGTTACATAACTAGACGAAAATCACATAAGAGGAATAAAATGATTGTTCAAGCTTTCATGATATATAGGGACTTATTCTTGATCCCAAACCACTTTTCATGTATTATTTAGCTTGAAAGCAACACTTCCTCATCAAATATAAATATAAAATTGGATAGCACCTCCCCTTAAAATTTGAGTTTCCAAAAATTCATACAACAACCAAACCAAGCCAATATATACACCAAACTACCCCTTATCATGCAAGGAGTGTTTTCCAACATATTATTTCCTCTAAATCCCTCTCTTTCTCACTTTCATACTCAAGAACCCTAACTTTCAATCTTGCAAAAGAGAGGATTAATCAAGAAATTAATCCATGGAAGAGGTAGAGAAGGTTGTAAGGAGTAAGAAAATGTATAGGTTTGGTTGGTTTGGTGTTTTACCTTATATGTTCTTGAAGCTTTTTCCTCTCTTAGAACCAAGAATGGCATCTTCAAGCTCTCCTTTTTCAGCCCCAAAATGACGAAAATGAAGGAAGAGGAATAGGAGAATTTTTCTTAATTAAAAATCCCTTCACAATTTCCATGAATGGTGTAGATTTAATCTTAACCTGTAAGTTTAATCTAAAGGCCAAGATTTCACCGCCTCTCAACCATGTGCTCTTTTCTTATTGGTTGTCATAAAGTGACATTTAATGGCTGCACATGGGGTTAAAAATATGATTGGAACTTTGGTTACACTAACCAAATCGGTTACCGGTCAGTTACCTCATCCGGTTGTAACTTCCACGGTAAAAGTGACTTTATTCCAGTAAATCTTTTTCTACTTTTCTGGAGATGTTTTATTCCTCTTTTAATCTCCATAATTCACTTATTCATTCAGTAAAATATTTATCCCAGAAATACCCTTGGAACTCATCCAGAAATACCCCTGAAAAACGTGCTAGCAGAGGGCAATTTATTTTTAGGGCATTAAAAATTACTGTAATTTTTACTGACACGCTAGCCCTTTTCCTTTCCTCCATCTGCCCTCTAGATTCTCTATAATTAATTTTTGAAGAAAATTACATTTTTAGGGCTTTCAGGCTTTTTCCCTTTGATATGGGAATTGGCCTTTATCGTATATTAGGTAATAATTTTATAAAATACTATAAAATTCACTTTATTTTTCTATGTTCTGAACTTAACTGATTGAGGTCTCCTGATAACTCAAATAATTATTTTCTGCTTTCTGTCCTTCAAAATTCTATAGACAGAAATCTAAGTTGTAACTTATGGATTTAGGACCCAAAGCTATTATCAGTGAGTTCTGCTCTATCTATTGGGCATCTATGAATTTTTTGGTCAACTGTTGACTTTGACTTTGACCAAAATGCACTTACATTTTCTCTTATTTACCAAATTACCCTTAATTTTTCTAATCTTTCAAAATACCAAGATTGCCCTCGACCTTTATGCCCTTAGGCTTTTTGTTTAATGACATTTGGGTCCTTTCCAGAGGCTCACCCATCCTTCCATTACTCCAGGGTAAGCACGCTCAACTACAGAGTTCTTAAATAAAATGAAACTATTAAGGCCGGGTTAACTTTAATCTTTTTAGTCCATTGACATCGTCTTTTCTGTACTTCTTATCTCTGGGCTTTAATTCATATCATAATTATCAGTTTGGCCTATATTTCGATTTACAGAAAAAGGATGGATATTACATTATCCAAATGTCAACAAGCTCTATAGCATCAATATAGTTGGATTTTGGAATTTGCCTCTTCCAATTTGATATCTTAGTACTTCCTCTATCTAGAAGTTCTTGAGACTCAAAGTTTGCTCTTCAAAAACACTAAACCAACAGAAAATTAACCGATTAAGTGGAAACTAGGGGCTAGAGGCTTGATAAATTGGAAGATTTCATACGAAAATCACATCTTTACCTTGTATTTTGGCTTGCATTTGGTCTCTTTATGTTCTCCTCTTCCTCTCCTCTTCATGCCACTCCATCTACTCTGTTCTCTTCTTGGCTGACTGAGAAGATTTATAAAATTTTACCATGTGTAAAAATCTTTTGGGTTCCACTTCTATTTGATAAAGTAACTTTTTGTTGAAAATTTCTAGCACATGGGTAGAAAACTCATCTTGCTCTTTCTTTCTAAATATGGTCATGCCAAGTGGTAGCTTTCCTATCCCCTTAAAACATTTATTGTAGTATCCATATTTTTTATAATTGGATAAAAGGCTAAACAAGTAGCCAGAGATAAATTAAGGGCCCAAAGGATGAAAACAAAGGAAAGGAAGAGTGAAAATACCATTATGCCAAATATAGAAAAAGTAAGGGTAAAATGGTCATTTTGAAAAAGTAATGGACTAAAGTGTCAATTTGAAAATTCAAGGAACGAAGGGCCATTTAAAAATGGAACTAAAGTGGAATTTTTGATATTCAAGGGACCAAATTGCTATTTATGAAATTTAAGAGCATTTTGGTAAATAAAGAAAAGTTAAAGGGTATTTAGTAATCAATAACTGATATTCAGTTTAGGTCATAATGACAAGAATAACCTTTATGAGAAATCTGATCTCAAAAAATGGAAAAATAGCTTAGCAAGTGTAGTAATTTGTAAAATTATTTTTAAAAAAAAAGTCAGAGACAGCTTCTTGAAGTAGAAAGAAAAGGCCCAAAAACCTTGAATTAGGGTTTTCTTCACAAATTAATTAAAGACAATTCTAGAAGCAAAATGAGGAAAGAAAAATCATATTATATGAATTTTGAAAATTTTTAATGACCCTACCTATGTCAAGTGAATAGGGAATTCCAAAAAAGTATTTCCGGTGTTATAAAATAACCTTATAGAACTTAAAGTTTTTGTAAAGAAAGGTGTGTGGCCTTGAACTTGCCACTTATAATGGTCATATTCCAAGAGTAAAAGAGACACAACATATCATAAACAAGTGGTAGAAAATATCATTATAAAGTTACTTATCAGTTCAAGTGGGTCCCAACACCATTTAACACATGTTACCACTTTATTTAAATATGTTTTAAGACCATTTCCTTTTAGAGAGAGAAAATTTAGAAAGAGAGGGATTTAAAAGAAACAAATGGTAAGAAAACAATTCATGCATGACTTGGATTTATTGATAGTTGGTTTGTGATGCTTTCATGCTGGTATGAATTTTTGGAAATCACAAACGCTAGGCGTTATGTTGGCCAAATTTCTATGTGTGAGGGGAAGAGTGATTTTGTGTCAAATAATGCATGTAAAAAGGTTTAGGATCAAGGTTATGTAAGTATGTGACAAGAAAGCTTGAAGATTCACATAACCTTTACTTGTGCCTATTTTCGGCCAGAGTTGTTTCAGTAAGTTTTTGTTGATTTTGATGATTCCATTGGATTTAGAATTCAAAATTGTGTAGGTATAAGTGATAAAATGATTTTGGAAGCATTAGAATCAACTTTGACAAGTTTAACGATTTTACCCCTTAAAGTTCAAGAAGAGTTTTTGGCAAGTTTTGATGTAACAATAGTCCTTCTGACCTACATCTAATCCTTAGAGATCCTGTGAGATTTCTAATTCACTAATCAACAACTGGGAATCACAATCCTCCTCACAACACGTATTAAAACAGAGACAGACACTCTGTTTTCTAACTCAATTCAACCCAACAATCTCAAGGTCCCAACCTTGAGTATCTCACAAAAATACATGAAGAATTGGTAATTTAAACTCTCTTGAAAGAGCAAATATGTAATCACTGATGCTCAATAGAATTAATGAATAAAATGATAAACAAGTTTGTTGAACTGAATAAATGTTAAAAGCTCTTTAATTACGTTGTTCTCTTCTTCTTCTTCTGTCTTGAATGCTCTTTTATAGATGAAGCTAATTGAATGTTTTGTTAGAGAGAGCCAAGTATCCGTTACTCACAGCTGCAATCTCCAATGCTATGCAATTAATGCTTCATTTAATGCAACTCAACGTTGATGGTGAAAACTGCGAAGATGAATGTAACACTTTCCTTAATGTGCTTTACTTTATATTAGAGACCGATTATGAATTACTTTACGGCCATTCAATACTTAAAATTAGCTAACCAATTGAAATTTTAAAACTTTGCAAAAGTACTGTTCAACGTAACTGTTCACTTGATAATTCCATATTTTAATCAAATTTGAAAATTGATAACTAATTCTAGAAAAATTGAAATTGAGTGGTTTAAGTCTTTAAATAAATCTTATGAAGTCGTCTACAGGGGAAAAATATCTCCTTGATCAATAAATGTCATTTATTACTTAAAGAAATACTGTTTATTTGGTCATTTTTCCTTTTTCCAGCTTTCCCCCTCAATTTTGAAAAATCATAACTTTTTATCTACACATCCAAATTTAGTAAAATTTGGCTCTTTTTAAATTTTGGAATGTTTAATATTTAACTAGAAAATTTCATATCATTTAGACTTCAGTTGCTATTTTTCACTATTACCTCAACTTTACTCTTTGATAAGGGCTTTGGACCCTTTTTAGATTCTATTGCATGCTTTCAATCTTTCCCTTTATTCATCTAATTAATTTTCATAATAATATAGCATACTTGGTCTATCTACATAGCATATAAATCATACTTCATAGTGTAGGAGTGTAAGTTACAATAATCCAAAAGTGCATATAACCAAATTAGACAACTTTCAACTTAAACTTCGAGCATACCTTTGATCTCTTTGCCTTTTTCTCTTCAACTTGACCTTATGCAGGTGTTATTATGAGAGAATGAGATTCATGGAATCCCAATAGTAAATGTCTCTAACTAGCACATTAACATGCATAACATTGTTGTGCAATAAATAAAAGGCATGAACTTAAGCATGTATTACTAACCTTACATTTTTATTTTCATACTTTGTTAAGGCATATCATCATCATCAAACATCAAACAAGAATTGGCATGCTCATACATCACTCAACATAACATTAGCATGACAATTACACAAACAACCTTAATGTAAAAGTTAGAGAATTTGCTACCTTATTGGCTTAACTTTCCTTAATCTTTAATGGTTTCCTTCTTGCACTTTGGAACTTTCCTCTTGACTATTCAAACTCCTACACATAATACAATGCATTCAGCCTTAACAAGAAGTCATAAACTTTGCATTATATACTTAAAAACTCCCAAAATCTCTCTTGAACCTTCAGGGCTATAAAACCCTTAACATTGCCAAAATTGATTCTAATGCTTCCAAAATCAAACCCTGACTTATACCCTACACAAATTTGCCTCATAAACTTAATGGAAGTATCAAAATAATCAAAATCACACTCCTTCCACATGATACAGGTCTGGCTGAAATTTAGAACAAATAGGAGCAAATTGATTTTTCAACTTCCATTGCATGGAATTGCATAATTTTGATCTTTTACCTCTTTCTGTACGTTATTTAACATCAAAAAATCACTTCCCCATCAATTGGAAAAATGAAAAGCACCTCTCCTTAGGGTTTGAGATTCCAAAATTCCAAATACAACAACAGTTAACACAATTCATAAACTAATCAACTCCTTATCTTGTATAGAGTTGTTTGGTAACAATTAATTTTTCTAAGTCCCCCTCTTTCTCATTTTCTCCCACCAAAACCTAACATTCCAGTAGGCTAAAATCAAGCATAATCTAAGAAACAAAACCGATAGAAATGAAAAGGAAGATCCAAGGAGCAAGAATATGGAAGAAATTTCATCAAAACTTATCTTACCTTAGATTTCTTAGAGCTTTTTCTTCTCTTCTATTCCTCTTATTTTCGACATTCCTCTCACTCTTGGTGTAATATCCACCCTTTACTGTAAACTAAAATAGAGGCCAAACTGATAGTTATAAGATAAGATAAGGCCCAGAAATAAAAGTACAAAAAGAGATGTCAATGGACCAATGAGACCCTGGTCAATTTAGTCCTAAGGCTTTGAAATTACTAAGAATGTAAGCCAGGGACATAAATGTCATTAAGTATAAAGACAAAGGGCAATATGGTCATTGGATAAAAAGGGCCAAACCAGTAGTCAAAAGTCAAGTTAGAGCCCACAGATAGAAAGCACGGAAAAAGATGATGCTGATGCTGGATAACCCAACGTCAGACTTGGCTCAGTGGGAGAAATTTTATGTGAACTTCGCAGTTAAGCGTGCTCAACCTGGAATAGTGGAAGGATGGGTGACCTTTTGGGAAGGACCCAAAAGTCATTATACAAAAGATCAAGGGTGAAAAGGTCAAGGGTAAAATGGGAAATTCGGAAAGTTAGACAGTGTAAGGACATTTTGGTCATTAAGAGAAAGTGTAAATGCATTTGGGTCATTTGACAAAGTTAATGTCAAAAAGTCAAACAATTAGCCAAAATATCAAAAAAAGTCACAGATGCCAAAAAAGTAGAGCAAAACTCACTGATTAACAGAGTTTTGACATATTGCTGAAAATCGGCCTAGATTTTTATTTATAGAATTTTGAAGATTTAATGGCCGAAATTATTTATTTGAGGTATTAGGAGACCTCAATCAGTTGAGTTAAAATAAAGTGAATTTTATAGTAATTAATAAAAATATTGCCTAATATACGATTGAGGCGATTTTCCCGATTAAAGGGAAAAAGATCTGAAAATCCCCGAAATATAATTTATTTCAAAAATTAATTTTGGATAATCTAGAGGGAATTTTGGGAAAAGAAAACGGGCTAGAGTATCAGTGAAAAATGTATAAATTTTTAAAGCCCTAAAAGTATTTTGCCCTCCGATTGCACGTTTTCAGGGTTTTGGATAGGATAAAATAACCCTGTTAATTTTGATGAGATCAAGGGGTATTTTGGGGATAATAATTTTTCCATATTCAAGAGGAAAATATGAAGATTAAATGAGGAAGAAAATATCTCTAGAAAAGTAGAAAAAAGATTTACCTGACTAAAGTTATGTTTACCGATAAAAAATGTAATCGGTAAAAGTAACCGAAAGGGATCCAAGTTGGTTAGTCTAACCAGATTTTTCACCCTTAGTTACAGTCATTATTAGCCACTTTTCATAAGCCATTGAGGAGTAAACAAATGTTGGATTGGTGGCTAAATCTAAGCCCTTAGATTAAGCTTAATCATTAAGAAACAATCTTAGCCTTCCATCTTTTTATGAGAGATTTATAAAAGCCTTTTCCCTCCATTTGTTAGATATTAGTTTTGATGATGTCAAATAAGAAGCAAAATGTTTTTACAATGCAAAATTTTTTTCACAATACATATTTATCATGCATAATGATTTTACAAGGCATATTGGTTAATCTATATTTGCATTATTTTAATTGGAGGATGATTTGGTTAAATAATTCTTTTTGAATGTTAAAATGTTTTAAATAGATGTTTTATCATTATCTCATATTAATTTGGATGCTCAAAACTGATTCTGGAAGTTAACACTCGAGCACAAAGTCAAACACTTGAGTATGATGAGTTTTCGGGGCTTCCTGTTGAGATTTTGGGCTCAACACTCGAGTATTGGGCCATAATACTCGAGTATTGACATCTAGGGAGTCAACACTCGAGCACTGGATCACAACACTCGAGTATTGACCTCTGGGACTCAATACTCGAGCACTGGATCTCTAGTGCTCGAGCATTGGGGTCCTCTGTTTTCTGACAGCTTGACATGTGTATGGTATTTTGACCATATCTCCTAAAATATAACTCCGATTGATGTGAAACCAATTTCATATGAAACTAGACTCAAAAATCGTTTCATAGACACCAAGAAAAGCATCAAATGATTTCAAATGAAGGAGATATGAATTTATAAACTTGGTGGTCAAAACTGAAAGCTTTATCTCTGACCTGTGCTTATTTTATCTATCATAACTTTCTTTACATACATTATTTGAGACTGATTATTGTTTTATATGAAAGTATACTTGCAGGGATTTCCATTGATATATTATATGCAAAGTTTGGAGTTGAAATGAGAGAGTTATGGTTGTTGCAAGTTGAGCTGCAGCCAGCACTTGAGCATTGAGATTTTATCACTCAAGTATCATGCTTCTGGGACTCAATGCTTTCATAGAACACTCCAAGTATTGGCTGAAAGTATTACCAACACTCGAGCATTGTATTTCAACACTCGATTGTCGACCATTTTTCTCAACACTTTCAGACAACACTTCCAGCATTGGCTGACAGCATAGCCAAACACTCGAGTACTGCATTTCTATCACTCGAGTGTTGAGACTTTTGACAGTGCTATCAAGTAACACTTCAAGTAATAGCTTTCAGCAGGAGCCAACACTCGAGCACATTTTTCCAGCACTCGAGTGTTTAAGTTTTTCTCACAACACTGGAAGCTAACACTGCAAGTATTGACTGCCAGCATTGCTAACACTTGAGTACCAGCTTTTCATCACTCGAGTATCGGGCTGAAAATGTTCACTGTTCATCAATACTCTATATCAACACCAGCATACACTTCAAGTGTTACTAACACTCAAGTGTCATTATTTCATCACTCGAGTATTATGATTTGTCAAGATTATTTTTCATCATTGCACAAAATACTCGAGTATTCCTAGAAAGTGTTATCAACATTCAAGCACTGAGATTTATCACTCGAGTATTTGATTCTTTTCAAAACACTTTCATATAACACTCGAGCATTGCATCAAAGCATTGAACATTTCTTTGAAACTTTCTGAGCAACACTCGAGTATTAAAATCTTTCACTTGAGTACCAGCTCTCTCTCTCTCTTTGACAGCTACAAGTCTGACAACTTAACCTACGCTTCACCAAATATTTCCTTATTTGTGTAACGAATTTTTGAATATCAACTACTCTCATAAATGCTTCATGCTTATACTTATTAACAGGGAATAGGCATCTCTGAATACTTCTCCATCATGGGCTCTCAACGGACATATAGCATGCCAGACCCATTAATGCATATCACTGGCCAGTGAAGCAGAAGAGTGACAGAAGCAAAACACTTTCTAACGGATTAATCTTTGTCAACAAACATTTGCTTCTTGTCAGGACTCCAATGGCTATTCTTTCTCTTTTAACAAATAAAACTGTCAGAGCAGACCAAGTCTGAAAAACAGAGTACAAGAGCCGAAGCCAAATAGAAAATACAACGCTCCTCTCCAACGGACATATTTTGCCAACGTCTATAAATATGATGAAGCAACAAACAGAAAGTGTAGAGAGATGAAGTATATGGAGTCACTAAGCTCAAAACAGAGAGTGTGGATTCGTGGAAATTCCACCACATTAGGACTCTGATATTATACTTCTCCGAGAGCTTGAATATTTATCTATCCACTCTTTGAGAGAGTATATCAGTTCATCCAAACTTATTGTATTTCTGTGAGAAACTCAAGATTGGGATCTTGAGCTTGTTGGGCTGAGTTTGAGTTGAGAAAGCAGAGCATGTTGGTCTCTGTTATGGTGCAAATCATGAGGGGAAGTGTGATTCCCTTTGTAAAAGCTTGAGAAGCCTGATGTTATTGTTGTTAGTGGATTGGAAATTCTCAAAGGAGCTCTAAGGACTGGATGTAGGTCAGGAGGACCGAACCAGGATAAATCACCGTGTTCATCTTCTCTGCTCTGTTCTTTCTTTCAATAACTTGGTTTTTGTTTAGTCTTTGATTTAACGAAAAGTTTTATGACACCCAATTCACCCCCTCTTGGGTGACAACCAGTCTAACATTTGGTATTAGAGCAGGTCTCTTGTTTAAAGGACTTAACCGTCTCAAAAGTGATCCATGGCTGAAATTGGGTGTGTATTTTCGAATGATTTTGATAAACTATCCTATGTTTTTGAAATATGTTGATTTTGTTAGTTTCTAAAAGATAGAATTTGTTTTACGAGAAATTATTTTGAAAATGCTTTTCCAACCAAAGCTGAGAAAGGATTGGACAGGAGATGAAAAGAAATTAATCTCCTTGATATCTTAAGTAATAAAACTTCAGTTTCATAATCTTTATCGAATTTAAAATTTTGGTTCTGTATTAAAGACATTTGGTATTCTCTTGAATGTATTCATATTTTTGACAAATGTCTTGAAGTTGCAAGTGTTGACAGTTCATAAGCTATATAATTGATGAATCAAACTAGAAGCTGTAATCGCAGAAGGATTAATCACAAAAATGCTTCCATGAGTCAGTCAGCACAAAAGAACCAAAAGAGAGTGGATCCCAAAGAAGAGGTCCTTGCTATTAAAGATGATGAATCACTCTCAAAAGCTCAAGATGCACCTGCGGTAAAAAGTTCCAATTCTTCTCGTTCCTATTTTGAAAATGTTTTCCCTTTAAAAGTTTACATAAAATTGTGTTTGAACTAATTTTTTTTTCATCCGTTATTGAAAGTAAAATGCATTTTCAACTATGCTATGAAAATTATTTTTGAAGAACTTTCCCTATTGATCATTTGAGATTGCATTCACTATACAAACATGATTCTTGCAAAAACATATTTGTTTTGTTCAACCATCAGAGCAATGAGATTTCTATATAATATTTGTGACCGAAAGTAACTTTGAGAAAACAGGTTTTACTCCAATGCCAAAGATATATGGGATACTCTTGATTCTCTCTATACCTCTAATGATTGTGTTCAAGTGGAAATTGTTTACAATTCATCAGAGTTGCATATCCTTAGATGATGAACAATTGGAAGTTGAGAATGATGAAGAATTTACAAAATATTTCCATAACACAAAAAGAGTATATGAGAAAGAGGATTCCTAGGAAGAGCTATACCCTGACAAATATGATGAATCATGCTCTGGAGCTCCAAATTCACTTTTGGGAAACAATTTTCATTCTTCTGATGCGTATAAAAAAAAGGATTTTACAAGCTTGCATAGAATTATTTTTAAGCTATTATTGATTCAATTTCAAAAACCAAAAATGTTTCAAGTCCTGTTGGAAAACTTTTGAGAAGAAAAAATGTTCATGTGCGCATGTTCTTGATAAACTCAGTGCTTACAAATCAGTTCATTATAAGTTTCATTCTTTCACTTGTAACTATTGTGAAAATTCTTGTCATACTTCTCATACATGTTATATTAGAAGAAATTCTAACATGAGAAGTAAATTTTTTTTGGATACCAAAAGGACAAGTAAGGTCCAAAACTAACGTTCAAGGACCCAGTTATATGTGGGTACCAAAATGTCCATCTAGTGCTCACTTGTGCAGATTGATTCTATACGATATGGACATAAAGATACCGAGAAGACAAAGAATCAAAAAGCTCCTTATGTATGAAAAAGGAGACTCACAGAACCTACATAAAAAGGAGAATGCTTGAATGATCATAAGATGCAACTAAGGAAGCAAAGGTTTGCATGTTTAGCTTCAAGAATAGACTATCATGGAAGTACCATTCAACTATCTTGAAGTAAACAAGAATAGGAGGATCTCTCATACAAAAAGAAGAAGATTCTTAGAGTTAACATCAGATGAGAGAGTTGCAATCACCGAGAGAAAAATTTGACAAAGTTTAAGTGGGTGAGAAAAGCCAATGCTCCGAGTATCTAAAAGGAAGCTAGACAAGTGAAGAATGGATTTTTGCATCTAACTTGACCAAGCTAGTCAGCGTGAGGACAAGAAGGAAAACGGTGATATCTAATCCTTATCTTATGATGTCCTTATTCGAAAATCTTTTTTCAATGACAAATACATGATCATTGCATTTATTCAGTAGCAATCACTCTTTTAGTTTCCAACATATTTTGGATTGCTGAATGAAAGATAAATTGTGCATAATCATATCTTTTCATGTACTAAGTTTTTGAAATGCATAATCAAAAGATTTTAATTCATATTCATTTATAAAAGTGCATACGCATGTTTTGATAAGTATTCATATTTTGATTGCATTCAAATGGTTTCAAATATTTTGGAAGTTAATATTTTTGTAAAATCATAAATGCTTCAAATGAGTCTTTCACAGTGATAATTATTTCCAAGAACATCTCCTTGAAAAGAATACTTTGCGTGAAAAACTTCATGTCTAATATCCTTACCTGAGAGTTATTCCAATGATTAGAATGAACATAATGCAATAAAGCAGGGTATTCTAATGCATTGATCACTTCGTGGAATATCCTGTAAGTGCTTTCACGTTAGTTATTTGGACCCATAAATCTGTGCTTTATCATTCATAAATTCTTGCACTCATTTTGTTTCCTGAATTCTTTCAAAATCAAATTCAAGATTTCTAGGTCAAAGGCAAAGTCATTATGGCTTGTTCTTTTCGAAAAAACCTTCAACATATCATTGTGATTGTATTCCAAGCTGAAGCATTTTGATATTTGAAACCTGTTAACTTCCATTTTTAGCACGACCATAATGTATTTTTCATATTTCAAAATAAGATTTCATACTTTCAAAATCTCAATTTCGTAATGCATTATGTTTTGAATCCCCAATTTGAAATAAATTTCATATTGCGATTTCTTCATTCATGTTTAAAGTTGGCTTGAATGAAACTGTTTTTCAAAAGATCCTTATGCTATCAAAAGAATTTATGATTCATATTTTAGAAAGCATAAGTTATCTTTTCAAGTCAAATTAGTCTTAGTCCTTGCTAATTTAAATGATCTCTTTGCTCAAAAGTTGTATGGATTAATCATATGAGAGCTTTAGAGTCATTATTGCTAAAATAGCGTGGACTCATGAAAAGTTGGATGCTAGAGGAAGAAAAAGATTGATATGATTGTGCAGGATAACAAAAGGCTTCTCAAGGCTATGACTACATGAAAACAAGCTTGTACCTTGTTGAAGCTGAATCATAACGCTCGACTTTTGGAGCTGGATATGCAAAGGAGAAAAATCAACACTGATCAACCAAAATCATGCAAGACACGACAAGGATGGTAACACATAATTTCTACCCAAGTTTGTATTTCAAATTATCAATTCATTTGGGTAATGAATATATGATTCTTGTTGCATTCCAATAGCAATCCATTTCTTATGCTTTTAAAAATATATTTCAGATTGCTAATTGGTTCAAAAGTGAGAATTGTGTATAATCTTTTTACTTGCTTGATTTTCAAATGCACAATTCAAATTCATGTTTTAACACTGTATACACATGTTTCAAACGATGTTTTGAATCAAATATTAGTTTTCAAACTTGGAAGTCAACATATGCTTCAATCCGTTGAATTTTCTCAATGATTCTCAATATGCTTTATAAGAAAAGAGCTCAATGCATTTGAGCCTTATATGATTTATGTGAACTCAAGTCATTTGGTTAATGAGTCTATGCCTTAAATATATACTTGTACTCTATTTATTGCTCAAATACACTGTCAATTAATTATCTTTTGTGAGCAATATGATTATTTTACTCAAAACCTTGACTTGAATGGTTTACCAAGATTATTAGCAAAGTCATCATGCTTACATTTATCATTATTAAGCCCTTTCAGCTAACATATGACCTTTGCTAAGAGCAATTATCAAAGCTATCATCCGTATGATTTTTGCTCATGGGAAATTCTCCATCTTATGAACATCAATGATCAAGATTTTAAAGTGAAGCATCGCGATGTACTTCTTGATTGGTGACTCCCATCATTTTCAACAAAAAGAATTCACATGTTTAGAAAATGAGTTTCAAATTCATTCAAAATCTCAACTTTGTTTATCCATTATTATTTGAAAGAACATCTCAGATTTTGAAAAACTGATATGATCATTCTTGAAAAACATGATTCATGAATCATCAACTTTTAAATATTGATCATATCAGATTTGCGTGCATAAGCTCAACTGGGTTGAGCAAACTTGATTTTAAAATGGTCCTTATGCTCTTTAAGATTGCTTTCATCATTCAGAGCATAAGTTCTTTCAAGCTGCAAATATATCATTTTGATTATATTTCCTTTAAGCATTGTTTTTAAAATCACCAATGGCACCTTTTCTAGTTTAAACTCTTTTACAAATTGCCATTGAATATTGCAAAATATCATTCTTGGTGTCATATAATCGTTACCCATGATGAATTAGTGATTTGAATTCAACTATTTGGGGAGAATGATTATTGATTCTTGTTTCAATCTAGGCCTTGTTCAAATATCATATTATTTTGGTTATATAAGAGCATAAGATTGTTGAGCTTAACTTTGTATGGACCCAAGAAATGGTAGGTATACCAGAGAATACCTCAGTTTAATGTTTTACAGGTTCTTAAGTGTGTATTTGCAGCGTTACCAATCAAAATACTCAAGCACAAGATCAAGGTTTTGAAGTTTTTTGGAGTAGAATTCGAGCACAAATGAATTTATGCTCGAGTATTAGAGAAAATTGAATCAATTGATACAGTGTTGGATGCTAACTTTCGAGCAATGTGAGGAAGCATAGGTAATGCTTGAGCATTCAATCTCAATGCTCGAGTAGTGTAAGCTTGTCTAGTATTAAAGACCATGATGCTCGAGTACTTGGAAACAACTCTCGAGCACTAGTGTGCAGCACTCGAGCACTGAAAGCTACTGCTCGAGTGTTGGTCAATTTGTTCCTGAAATATAGAACTTGAGTGGCATCCTTTTGGACAAAATATTTTGATAATCAAAGACCATTTATTTCTTCTTCGCTTGTGTTGCACATTCATTTTCTCTGAAATGATTCATCAAAATTAGTTCGGTTTTCTCAAAAATTCCTCCAGTTTGTCATTTTCCAAATCATCAATCACTTTAGACTTTTGCTCAATTATTCCATAAATTATTTCAACTGTCATGAAAGATTTTGCAAATTTGGGAAAGTCACAACTCTATTTCTCGTTACAGTTTTAAACCCATGCATTCATTAAGGGCGAGCTTCAATCCACTTGTCTTTTTCAAATTCCAAAGCTCATATTAGTTTTGATGATGTATTTTCCTCTCCTGCTCATTATTTGAAACACCTTTTGTTGAAAGGAATATTTCGTATTCGTTTGTGCTAACCAATCTCCTTGCAAGAATGAGTTTGACATTATGATAGAAGAATTGGAAGCTATTCATTGGACTCATATTGTTGATGCTTGCTCACATGCTTTATTGGGAACTCACTTCCAAGCAACATCATCTACGCCAATATGAAAGAATGCTCTTGATGGAAGAATCTTGAGAATGACATCCGAGCTGCACAAAAGGTACAAGCATGGTGGAAACAACAAGAGAGGATGGCAAAGAACTTCAAAGATCAATCATCAAGTTGCCAAATCAAATGAGCATTTCTAAACCCCATCTTTATCTTTCAAGCATGTTTTCACATCTCTGGTTTCTATCAAGGTTAAAGGAAATTTTTGCAAACTTATTTCAAATCTATTTTCAATTTCTCCTTTCAGTATTTAAATCCTCCCTCTTTCAAATCCATTTTCAAAACCTTAGCAATCTATTCCACATGTGTTTTCTTGAAAACCTTCCTTTGTCTGAAACTCATTTGTAGATTATTTGGAACTTAATTGGAATCCAAAGGAAGAGCAACACATTTCATTTTTAAACAAACATTTCAAACTTTTTGCTAATGACAAATAGGGGAGAAATAGTCATGCAAAATATGTTGCACAATATATTCATACATATTTTCATGAGGGATTTGTCATCATCAAAAAGGGGGAGAATGTTAGATATTAGTTTTGATGATGTCAAATAAGAAGCAAAATGTTTTTACAATGCAAAAAGTTTTTCACAATACATATTTATCATGCATAATGATTTTACAAGGCATATTGGTTAATCTATATTTGCATTATTTTAACTGGAAGATGATTTGGTTAAATAATTCTTTTTGAATGTTAAAATGTTTTAAATAGATGTTTTATCATTATCTCAGATTAATTTGGATGCTCAAAATTGATTCTGGAAGTCAAACACTTGAGTATAATGAGTTTTCGGGGCTTCCTGTTGAGATTTTGGGCTCAACACTCGAGTATTGGGCCATAATACTTGAGTATTGACATCTGGGGAGTCAACACTCGAGAACTGGATCACAACACTCGAGTGTTGACCTCTGGGACCCAATACTCGAGCACTGGATCTCTAGTGCTCGAGCATTGGGGCCCTCTGTTTTCTGACAGCTTGACATATGTATGGTATTTTGACCATATCTCTGAAAATACAACTCTAGGATGAACATCTTAGATTAGGAGGGCCCTCTGTTCATCTTCTCTGCTATGCTCTTTCTTTCAATAACTTGGTTTTTGTTTAGTCTTTGATTTAACGAAAAGTTTTATGACACCCAATTCACCCCCCCTTGGGTGACAGCCAGTCGAACACCATTTTCTTCCTCATTTGGCTGACTTCTTGGCTGTTCAAGAGAAGGGAGAAGATGCCATTTTTGCTCTTGGAGAAAGAGGAAGAGTTTGAAGAAAAACTAAGGTAAGAGATTAAAGCACCTAAACCCATACATATTCTTGCTCCTTGTGATCTCCTCTACAACTTCCACGGATTGGAATTTTGATTAAGTCTCTCTTTCTCAAGTTTGATGGTTAGGCTTCATAAGAGAAAAAGTTAGAAAGAGAGGGATTTAGAACTCATGGATGGTTGTGTTGGAACCTTGTTTTGTTGATAACAAAATTATGATAAAAGATTGCAAAAATGATTTCAGAATCTAAGCTTGAACAAGTTGATTCAATACTTCATGGAGTCACTCGAGTGTTGTATCAAAGTATTGACAGTACTCGAGCATTGGAGCTCAATACTCGAGTACTGCACCTTTTGATCTTTAGAAAATTCAGTACTCTAAGGCAACACTTCAAGTATTGACATAAAGTGTTGTCAATACTCGAGTACTATGTTGTTGCACTCGAGTACTGCTCTTTGGAAATGAGTTTTT
>JANTPZ010140603.1:0-14932 GCA_025593235.1 Vachellia pachyceras | reverse complement strand
TCTTTCTGATAGACAGGAAGAAAGGCAAACCCTGATAGACAGGGATATGTGAGACTAATTGCCCTAGCACAAGGCAATTTACTTCCTGATAGACAGGGAGCAGCGTATTCCTGATAGACAGGAATCACATAAAACTCTAATGGGAAACCATTGTGAGCTTTTATGTTGTCTCACAAGAGAAAGAAAGAAGTAAAAGTAAGGCATCTGGAACAAGCTATTCCCAATACGAATAGAGAGAAAATAGGCTGAAAACAGTCAAGGGCAGAATTCCTTGAATAGTTTGGGTGCCAGATAAGCTAGTAAGATGAACAGAATGAAATTCCTCTCTCTGCAATGCTACAACAATAAGTAGAAAAACGGTAAGGATTATTGAATCCTGAAGAATAGCAGTTGGCATTGAACAGACATTGAATGAATTAGTTAAATCAATGAATGAAATGTTTGAAAGTTCAAACAGTATATTTCAAGAGAGATCCATGGCAGGATTTGGCGAACACATTCTTACTGACGGAGCTTCCATCACCAAGCCTCCAGCATTTAATAGCCAAAAAATTTCTTTTTGGAAAATTAAATTTCAAAACTTTATTTTAGCCACTGATATTGATTTGTGGGACGTATTTGAGTAGGGAAACTATGTGCCCATGAAGGTGGAAGATGGACCAACCCCTAAAACTCGTCCTGAGTTTGATAGTGAAGATCTACGAAGAGTTCATCTCAACAAGAAGGTAGTACTAATGTTGCAGGCAGATCTGAATGAAGATGATTTCTTCAAATTCTGCACTCTACCTTCAGCAAAACACATGTGGGATGCTCTGGAGATAGCTTACGAAGGCACAGAGGCTGTAAAAGAGAGTAGAGTCAACATGCTCACCACTGAGTATGATTTTCTCAGAACGAGAAAGGAAGAAACTATTGCAGAATTTCAAATGCGTCACACTCATCTCATCAACAAACTAGCAGCCCTTGGCAAAACATATGATCAACGTTCACAAGTAAAAAAAATTTTAAATGTTGTGTCTAGCAAATGGGAAGCCAAGGTCACAGCTATAGAAGAATCTCAAAGCGAATCAATGACCTCAGTAGCAGCCCTCTTTGGAAGCCTCGCTGAGTACGAGAGTAAACAAAAGTTCAAGAAAGAGTTGTCAAATATTGATGACAAAAAGAAAAAGGGGATGGCTCTCAAAACCATCAAGGAGAAAGAAAAAGAACCTGAATCAAAGAATGAGGAAGAAGATATGGAAGATGAAGAACTGGCAATGGTTGCCAGGAAGTTTAGACGAATGTACAGAAAGGATCAAAACTCTCAAAGGCCACCAAAAGGGACATCAAGCAGAATTATATGTTATGAATGCAACAAACCAGGTCATGTGATAGCTGACTGCCCTCAGCTAGCAGCTCAGAGCAAGGAAAAAGAAAAGAAAACGCCTAAATTCTTTAAAAAGAAAAAGGCATATGTCTCAGGCATCTAGGGTGATAGTTATGAGAAGAAGAAAGTGATGCAGAAGAAGAAGCCAATTTTTGTCTTGTGGCTCAGGAAGAAGAAACTGACACCTAAAAGGTATTTGCTGAACCAAGCTATGATGAATTACGTCAAGAATGTGATGAAATGCATATTGAATTACTTAAGTTTACTAAAGAATTATCTTTTCTAAGAAAAAAAGTTAAAGAACTTGAAAAACCAGCTAAACAACCTATTTGTTCAAAATGTATTGATTTGCAAAATGAAAATGAGAAATTATCCCAAACTTTTCAAAAATTTACTCAAGGTAGTGAGATGCTTCAAATCATTTTGAAAAATTAAAAAGTTATAAATGATAGAAGTGGTATAAGATATACTCCTCAAAATGATTTACATAAAGGAAAGAAAAAGCATGGTAACAAGAGCTATTTGAATTTCTTTCAAAAGTCAGTTCACTCCTCAGAACCCTTTGCATTTTGCAGCTACTGTAATAGAAAAGGTCATTGAACTAGAAATTGCTATTTCAAGAAAAAAAAAAGCATTAGGCACTTATAAATGGGTACTAAAAGGAACTTATGTTCCAAAGGCACCAAACACTAACTACAGAAGACCCAACAAAACTTGGGTACCTAAAACAACCAAATGATTTTCTTGTAGGTGTATCTTAAAGCATCCAAAGCAAACAAATGGTATATTGACAGTGGATGCTCAAGACATATGATAGGGGATAAAAGCAGATTTATTAGCCTGAAAGCCAAAGACGGAGGGAAAGTAAGCTTCAGAGGAAACCAATCAGGGAAAATCACAGGAGTTGGAGAAATTGCTAATTCAAACTGAGCTTCTGTGAAAAATATATATCACGTGGAAGGCCTTTGTCATAATCTTCTCAGTGTTAGTCAAAGCACAGACAGAGGCAATTGGGTGATATTTGACTCTGACGAATGTTTCATCATCAGTAAGAAGGATTTCCCCATTGATAAAGAAAAGGCGAACATTCAACTCAAAGCCCCTAGAGATGGTAACTGCTACACTATTGAATTATAAAAGAATTTTTCAAATTCATGCTTGATTAGTCAAGCTGATGAAACCCAATTGTGGCATAAACGATTGGCTAATGTAAACATGCATCAACTTGATAAATTAATCAAAAATGAACTAGTTCAAGGGCTTCCAAAACTCAAATTTAAAAATGACTTAGTGTGTGATGCTTGCCAGTTGGGAAAGCAAACCAAATCATCTTTTAAATCAAAATCAGAGCTTTCTTCAAAAAGGCCCCTTGAACTACTTCATATGGATTTGATGGGTCCAGCTAAAGTCAAAAGCTTAGGGGAAAATTTATATACTCTAGTGATTGTTGATGATTTTTCCAGATTCACTTGGACCATATTCTTAGCCTCTAAAAGTGAAACTTTTGAATTATTCTCTGCTTTTGCCAAACATGTCCAAAATGAGAAAGGTATGTCTATTGTTTCCATTAGAACATATCATAGTATAGAATTTGAAAATGGAGACTTTGTAGCATACTGTGAAAGTGAAGGAATTGATCACAATTTCTCAACACTAAGAACCCCCCAACAAAAAGGAGTAGTGGAGAGAAAGAACAGAGTGCTTGCTGATATGGCACGAGCAATGATGACAGAGAAGCAATTGTCACAAGTTTTCTGGGCAAATGCTCTAAGCACAGCTTGCTATATCTCAAACAGAGCATACATGAGGCCATCACTTGGAAAGACACCATATGAGCTATTCAAGGGAAGGAAACCAAATCTGTCACACCTACATGTATTTGGGAGCAAATGCTTCATTCATAATAATGGTAAGGATAATCTTGGTAAGTTTAATCCCAAGTCTGATGAAGGTTTGTTTCTTGGTTACTCAAATAGGAGTAAAGCTTATAGGGTTTAACAAAAGAACTTGTGTGGTAGAGGAGTCTATGCATGTGGTGTTTATTGAAACTAATCCTCCTGCAAAATCTGATGTTGATGAAGAAATTATTATTTCAAAATATTTTGGAAACCCAAATAAGGATAGTTCAACTGATTGTCAGCCGTCTCAAGTTTTTGAAAATGAACAATCAGATGAACATCCTTAATCTCCTCAACCAAGAACCTGGAAATACATCTGCAATCATCCCACCAATCAAGTGATTGGAGAGGTGAGTGAAGGTGTATGTACCAGAAAAAGATTTATTAATGAGGCTCAATGTTCAGCTTTCATATCTCAAATAGAGCCTAAGAATGTTGAGGAAGCTTTGACTGACGATGATTGGATAATTGCTATGGAAGAAGAACTAAATCAATTTGAAAGGAATCAAGTTTGGGATTTAGTACCTAGACCCAAGGATCATCCAGTCATTGGTTCAAAATGGGTGTTTAAGAACAAACTTGATGAATCAGGAATCATTGTTAGAAACCAAGCAAGGTTGGTTGCAAAAGGATATAATCAAGAAGAAGGCATTGATTATGATGAAACCTATGCTCCTGTGGTAAGGTTAGAAGCTATACGAATGTTATTAGCCTTTGCTTGTTTAATGGATTTCAAATTATTTCAAATGGATGTTAAAAGTGCTTTCTTAAATGGTTTTATCTTGAAAGAAGTTTTTGTTGAACAACCACCAGGTTTTGAAGATATTTCTAAACCAAATTATGTTTATAAATTAAAGAAAGCTCTTTATGGTTTGAAGCAAGCTTCAAGAGCTTGGTATGAAAGATTAAGTAATTTCTTAATCAACAAAGATTTTGTTAGAGGAAAAGTTGATACAACACTATTTATTAAACATTTAAAATCAAACATGTTAGTTGTACAAATTATGTTGATGACATTAATTTTTGTGCCACTAACAATGATCTTTGTTAAGAGTTTGCTAAGATGATGCAGGCTAAATTTGAAATGTCCATGATTGGAGAATTGAATTTCTTTCTTGGTCTTCAAATCAAGCAAAGAAAGAATGGAATCTTCATAAATCAGGCCAAATATCTCAGAGAGCTGCCAAAGAAGTTTGCAATGGATCAATGCAAAAGTGTTAATACTCCTACGAGTTCAACAGCACTTCTTGATACAGACATTAGTGGAAAGGACTATGATATTAAAAGATATAGAGGAATGATTGGATCCCTTCTTTATCTCACAGCGAGTAGGCCAGACATTCAATTTAGTGTTGGAATGTGTGGAAGATATCAATATGCTCTAAAGGAATCTCATGCTGAAAATGTAAAAAGAATTTTTAGATATCTTGCTGGAATAGTTGATCTTGGAATTTGGTATCCAAAAGAAGTAAATGATCAATTGATTGCATATTCAGATTGAGATCATGCTGGATACAAAACTGATAGGAAAAGCACAAGTGGTCAATGTCAATTCCTTGGGGGTGTCTTGGTTTCTTGGTTTAGTAAAAAGCAATCAACTGTGTCATTATCTTCTACAGAAGCTGAATATATTGCTGCTGCAAGCTATTGTGCTCAAGTCTTATGGATGAAGCAGCAACTTCAGGTTTTAGGGATGGTGTTCAAAGAAATTCCAATTTATTGTGACAATACAAGCACCATCAACCTCACCAAGAATCCAGTGTATCACTCTATAACCAAGCACATTGACATTAGACATCATTTCATAAGAGACCATGTGCAAAAGAAGGATATCAAGGTTTAATTCATTCCAACTCATCTTCATGTGGCTAACATTTTTACAAAACCATTGGCCAGAGAACAATTTTTAAATATTAGAAGAGAATTGGGAATGGTAAATCCCAATGAATTGTAAGTAAATGTTGATTTAAAGTTGTTTTGATGATTAGCTATTACTAACTTAAGCTTCGGAGTGTTTTGTTAAAGTTTTGCAGTTCTTTAAATGAGTACTTGCAGCACTAAAAGCATAAACACATGAGCATTAATTCAGATTTTAGAGCATAAGATGGAATACTCGAGCACAACTGGAAGAGCACTCAAGTATTCAGGCAAAATAAGGCATCTGATTCAATACTGGTAGTCAGCACTCAAGCAAATGGTGGAAGTTCAGGTAATACTCGAGCATTCAATTTCAATGCTAGAGCAAAGTAAGTCCTATATACTCAGGAATCACAATGCTCGAGCACTGTGAAACAGTTTCGAGCACTGGAGTACAACATTCGAGTGCAAGTTTATCAATACTCGAGTGTTGACATCTGTTATATGTTAGTATAGTCCAAGACTCCAATACTCGAGCATTGAAAATCAATACTCAAGCACTAGAGTGCAATACTCGAGCATGAGTTTTTAGCACTTGAGTATTGCTTTGTCTGTTCATCTTCATAGTTCAACACTCGAGCACTGACACTTTGCACTCGAGCACTGATCACCAACACTCGAGCACTGGCAGTTTCTAGTTACTTAAGCTCTCTTCTTTCATTAACACTCGAACCCTAACACTCGAACATTCCAAAATCCTCTCAACCCAAATTGCTGTAACTGTTTTTAAACTGTTATAATCTTTCTCAAAACTTATTTTCGACCAAACCCATTATTATTACTCATTATTTCACTCATCTAATCCCTCAAATCATCTCCCTCTCACTCACATCACCGAAAAGTACCCAAATTCATTTTCTTTCAAATTCCTACTCCAAGTTCATCATGGCTCGTACAAAATCCACTGCTGGCAAAGGAAAAAGCACTGCCTCTCATTCTAAATCTGCTTCTTAACCTCCATCCAAAAAGGTGAGAATCACTGAACCAGTGGGAACTGAGGAGACAGTGGCACCCTCCATTCAAAAGTCTACTGCAAGTCAACCCAAGTCCATTTTGAAAGAAAAAGGGGAAGGCTTCTCATTACATCCTCACAGTCAGTGCCTACACAAACTGCTGCCACTAACTCTGAAACTGAGAGTGAATGAACTATTCCTGAAACTACTGTGGCTACTTCTTCAAAGGCTAAACCAAAAGGAAAGGGCAAAGGGAAGAAGAAGGGCATTGAATTGCCTAAGGCTCCAGAAGGTTTCAACACTTCCTCAGTATTTATTTCTAATCCTTCTAATTATGAGAAGAAGTTGAAGAATAGACCTTTATGCCCTGCTGTATATGTGGATATTAAGGAAGTGGATAGGATGGGGTTCAAAGTATCTGAATTTCTTAATCATTACAAGCCTTTGATTCAAATTAAAGACAATTTCTGCCCTGAGATTATTAGAATCTTTTACAACAACATGTATTCAAAATCTGTGACCAATGAAGATGGAGAAATTATTTCATATTCAATGGTCACAAAGATGAGGGGCAAAGAAATTTCTATCACTTCAGAGACATTGAATGGATTCCTTGGTACTACTGAGTTTGATGAAACTTTATCTACTTTGATTGAGGATGAAATTTTTGGCTTGCTGAGACCTGGAGAGTCTTTTACTGGTATTCTTGCTTTTGAGCCTTTTGCTATACCGCCTTTACAGAGAGTCATTCACTACATCTATTCTAGATGTATAGTGAATAAAAGTGGCAATTACACTCACTTTGCCTTCATAGATTATCATAATATGGCAAGAATTATGAAAAAGGAGAAGAGGAACATAGGAGAAATGATCTTTGATCAGATGTGGAGATTTGTGCATTCAGGATAAAAAAGGATGACTGTGCCTTATCCTTCTCTAGTATCCTTCATCTTGAAAAGTCTCAAAATTTGGCACATATTGGATAAAGTGGTTGAACCAACTCTTTTTGGAGAAGCTCATCTTCATAGAATGAACATTGATATTGAGCATCCACAAGTTCAGGCCAAAAAGAGAAAGAGAAGGACAACATCTGCTACTTCACAGGCTCAAGATGAAGCTTAATCTTTTGCTCCTCCTCAGCCTTCAACTGCTCTATCATTTGCTCATGCTGCCATTCAACAGTATATGGAAACTGAGTTTGGGAAAATGACTGAAATCTTTGTAAATCACATAAAAACTCAGTCACAGGAATATATGAGCACTATTTTGAAGAATGAAAATGATTATTTCATTAGTAAAACTTTGGAATCTGGAATCACAAAAATGAATGAGGAGCTTTCACATTTCAAGGCTGACATTTTAGAGAAACTTGATGGTTTACAGAGCAAGGTGACTGGATTAGATAGTAGAGTGCTTTTTATTGAAGAATTTATCAGGGAGTCTCAAGCCTCAACTTCTGCTCCTCCTCCTCCAGCTCACTCACCTAAGGATCCTTCCCCTGAAGCAATGCTTGCCATGATAGATTTTTCTTCTTCCTTTCTCCATCCAGATCCTCAGCCCACACCTGCTTCTCAAGTTCCCTCACCACCTCCTTCTAACACACGTGCCACCTCTGTTGATCCTCAGCCCATCAGTGTTGACCCTCAGCCTGATATACCTCCATTCACTACTGATGCTCCACCCTCTCCCTCTCACTGACCCTTCTTGTTGATGACAAAAAGGGGGGAAGAAATCAAAATCATTAGTGCTTTTGTGTATGTTTTGTCTTGTTTCAGTGCTTTTGGAATAATGTTGTTTGTAATCTTTTTTTAACTGCTTTTGTACTCTTGTGACTAATTCAGTTTATGCAAGCATTATGAGTTATTTTGCTTCAGAATTGTTTAATGATGCCTATATGTTCATTATGCTTTTCTGCTATCAGATTCAATCTTTAACATTTCTGATCTTTGGTTTTGTCATCATCAAAAAGGGGGAGAATGTTGATACCTTGTTTTGATGATAACAAGATTATGCTAAGAGATTGAAAAGTGATTTTAAAATCCAAAGTTTCAAAAGTGTTGATTCAGTGCTTCATGAAACTACTCGAGTGCTTTTATCAAAGTATTGACAGTACTCGAGCAGTGAAATTCAATGCTTGAGCACTGCAAGTTTTAGTCTTAAGAAAATTTAGTACTCCCAGGTAATACTCCAAGTATTGACACACCACTCCTACGCTTTACACCTACTTTCCTTATTTGTGTAATGACACTTTTGAATTCTAACTGCTCTCATAAATACAGCAGCTTGAATCAATCAATGAGGAAAGAAGCAAAGCATGGTCCGAGGCTCGGAGATCTTAACGTTCTTCTGCAACATTTATCGTCATTTAACTCAAGAGCATTAAATGCCATTAATGCAGAAACCATTAGTCGTTGATGAGAGTAATAGCTATTGAATGCAGTCTAATGGACATTTCATCAATTCTCAGCTATAAAAGGACCATCATTCATTACAGAGAAAAAGAGACGAATATCCCAAGCATTAAAAACTGCATTTACTACATTCTCTGTATTCTTCCATTAATTCTCTCTGAGCTTCATTATTAGCCATCTACTCTTCTGAGAGACATATCTGAGGCAAAAATACTCTGTAAAACTTGTGAGAAACTCAAGAACGGGATCTTGAGCTAGCTGGGCAGAGAGTAAGATAGAAACAGAGAGTGAATGACTCTGTTTTAGTGAAAGGGAAAAAGGGGAGTGAATTCCCAGATTGTACAGACTTGTGAAGTCTCAACTTCATTCAGATAGTGGATTTGGAAATCTCAGAGGTGCTCTGAGGACTGGACGTAGGTCAAGGAGACCGAACCAAGATAAATCATTGTGTTCATCTCTACTATTCCCTAGGTGACTTTGCTCTTTTAATTATGTGTTTTTAAAGTGCAAATTTTTATATTAGACCAATTCACCCCCTCTTGGTCAAATCATATTCTAACAACTTCAGCACTCAAGTATTCACATCAAATTTCAAAATCTTCTGCAATACTCTCAGATAACACTCGAGCAACTTCAAAAGTGTTTATAAAACTCGAGCATTGACACAAATTCAAAATGCTTGACTAACACTCAAGTATTATGATCAAGCACTCGAGTATAGTTTCTCAACTACTATTTTCTCTCTCTGACAGCTTTTCACCTGCTCCGTATCTTTCCTTATTCATGTCTAACAATGTTTGAACTTCACCTGCCCTCTTAAATGCAGAAGGACAGGATCATAAGAAGAGAAAAATGCTATACTCACAGACAGATAGCATGATTCAAGCCTTCATCGTTCACGCTACTCAGAAAGCATTAATTACAACATTAATGGCGAAGATGAACAGTTGGTGGATGAGAGTAACGGATAATAAACTCTATCTAACGGCAACTTCATTTCTCTCATCTATAAAAGCTCCAAGCATTCATTGCAGAAACAATAATAATCTTTACGAGCATTAAAGTCATTCATCTGCTTCTCTGTGATTTATTAAATTCTTATTCTGAAATTCATTGATTGCTATCTACTCTTCAAGAGAGATTCTTTGAGCAACATCTTCTGTAAATCTGTGAGATAATTCAAGGTTGGGACCTTGAATTTATTGGGTTGTGATTTGGTCAGAAAATAAAAGAAAAAGAGAGAGTGTAAGACTCTGTTTCATTACTATTGTAAGGGGGAGTGTGAATCTCCATTGTAAAGGCTGGTGTGCCTGATTTATTGAGATTAGTGGATTACAAAGTTCAGAGGTGCTCTAAGGATTGGATGTAAGTCAGAAGGGCCAAACCAGTATAAATCCCCTTGTTCTTCTTTCCTTTCATCTCTCGGATATATTGCTATCATTTTGATTTTAATTTCAAAATTTTTAATCTGACCAATTCACCCTCCCCTCTTAGTCTTATCTTGCACTAACATTTGGTATCAGAGCAGGTCTCTTGTATAAAGAACTTAACAGTTTCAAGGGAGATCCATGGCAAGATTTAGCGAGCATATACTCACTGTCGGAGCTTCTATCACCAAGCCTCCAGCATTCAACAGCTAAAAATTCTCCTTTTGGAAAATAAAGTCTCAAAATTTTATTTTAGCTACTGACATTGATCTATGGGATGTATTTGAGCAGGGAAATTATGTGCCCATGAAGGTGGAAGATAGACTAACTCCTAAAACTCATCCTGAGTTTGACAGTGAAGATATAGAAAATGGACTGACTCCTAAAACTCATCAAAACTATAAAAGAAAAGGAGAAAGAGTCAGAAACTGAAGAAGAAGAAGAAGAAGAAGAAGAAGAAGAAGGAGATGTAGAAGATGCGGAACTTGCGATGGTTGTAAGAAAGTTTAGAAGAATGTATCGCAAGGATCAACGATCTAAAAGGCCATTCAAAGCAGGATCAAGCGAAGTCATTTGTTATGAATGCAACAAACCTGGTCACTTCCATGCAGATTGCCCACAGTTGGCAAATCAAAACAAAGAAAAGGAAAAGGATAAAAAGAAATTCAAATCTTTCAAAAAGAAGAAAGCATATGTGTTAGGAATCTGGGGAGACAGTTTAGATGAAGAAGAAAGCGAAGCTGAAGAAGAAGCTAATCTCTGTTTAGTAGCCTAAGAAGAAGAATCAGAAACAGAGGAGGTATATACTGAACCTACCTATGATGAATTACGAGATGAATATGATAGCATGCAAATAGAGCTATTAAAATTTTCTAAGGAATTATCTTTTCTAAGGAAGAAGGTAAAAGAATTAGAAAAACCTGCTGAGAAAACTGTTATTAATCTTGAATGCTCTAAATGCCATGAACTAAAAACTAAGAATGGACGTCTATCGAAAGCCCTTGAAAAGTTTACTCGTGGTAGTGATATGCTTCATGTCATTTTGAAAAACCAAAGAGTTACAAATGATCGAAGTGGTATTGGATATCATTCTCAAAATGATTTCAAAAAGGGGAAGAAAGGAAAGGCAACATGAGTTATTTGAATTACTTTCAAAAAGCCGTGCATTCATCTAAACCTTATGCCTTCTGCATCTTCTGTAACTGAAAAGGGCATACAACTTCATCATGTTATTTCAAAAGAAACAAATATTAGGTACATATAAATGGGTACCAAAAGAAACTTATGTTCCAAAGGCACCAAACACTAACACAAGAGGACCCAATAGAACTTGGGTATCTAAAGCAACCAAATAATCTTCCTTTTGTAGGTTTGTCTTAAAGCATCCAAGGTAAACAAGTGGTACATCGATAGTGGATGCTCAAAACACATGACTGGTGATAAAAGTAGGTTTGTCAGCCTAAAAGCAAAAGATAGGGGAAAAGTAAGCTTCGGAGGAAATCAATTAGGAAGAATTACAGGGTTGGAGAAATTGCCAACTCAAATGGAACTTCTGTAAAGGATGTGTATCATGTGGAAGGATTATGCCACAATCTTCTTAGTATCAACCAGACCACAGGCAAAGGGAACTGGGTGATATTTAACTCTGAGGAATGCTTCATTGTCAATAAGAAAGATCTCTCATCAATAAAGAAAAGCTGAACATCCAACTCAGAGCTCCTAGAGGCGGTAACTGTTATACTATTAAGTTAGAAAAGTATTTTACAAACCCCTGTCTAATTAGTCAAGTTGATGAAACTCACCTATGGCATAAACGATTAGCTCATGTGAATATGCATCAACTTGATAAATTAATCAGAAATGATTTGGTTCAAGGGCTTCCAAAACTCAAACTCAAGAATGATTTGGTATGCAATGCCTGTCAGTTAGGAAAACAAACCAAATTATCCTTTAAATCAAAATCAGAACTTTCATCAAAAAGGCCTCTTGAACTACTCCATATGGATTTGATGGGTCCAGCTAGAGTGAAAAGTTTAGGAGGAAATTTGTATACTTTGATCATTGTTGATAACTATTCCAGATTTACTTGGACTATATTTTTAGCTTCTAAAAATGAAACCTTTGAATTATTCTCTATTTTTGCCAAAAAGGTCCAAAATGAGAAAGGTATGTCTATTGTTTCCATTAGAGTAGATCATGGAGGAGAATTTAAAAATGGGGACTTTGCTACCTTCTATGAAAATGAAGGAATCAATCACAACTTCTCAGCACCAAGGACTCCTCAGCAAAATAGAGTGGTGGAGAGAAAGAACAGAGTATTAGTAGACATGGCACACGCAATGATGACAGAAAAGCAAGTGTCACAAGTCTTCTTGGCAGATGCTCCAAGTATAGCTTGTCACATCTCAAATAGAGCATACATAAGACCTTCTCTCGGAAAGACACCATACGAGCTATTCAAGGGAAGAAAACCAAATCTGTCTCATCTACATGTATTTGGCAGCAAGTGTTTCATCCACAATAATGGTAAGGATAACCTTGATAAGTTTGATCCAAAGTCTGATGAAGGTTTATTCCTTGGTTATTCAAATAGAAGCAAAGCATATAGAATTTTCAATAAATGTACTTGTACTATAGAAGAATCAGTGCATGTAGTCTTTATGGAAACCAATCCTCAACCAAAATCTGATGTTGATGAAGAAATTATTATTTCAAAACAGAGAGTGTAAGACTCTGTTTCATTACGTATTGTAAGGGGAGTGTGAATCTCCATTGTAAAGGCTGGTGTGCCTGATTTATTGAGATCAGTGGATTACAAAGGTCAGAGGTGCTCTAAGGACTGGATGTAGGTCAGAAGGGCCGAACCAGCATAAATCCTCTTGTTCATCTTTCCTTTCATCTCTCGGTGATATTGCTATTAGTTTGATTTTAATTTTGAAATTTTTAATCTGACCAATTCCCCCCTCTTGGTCTTATCCTGCACTAACAGATATGCCCTTTCAAAATTGGGCTAAAATACTAAAAAAATAGAAAATGAACAAACAAACAGTAACTTTTGAAATAAAAACTGTGCATGATTTTCAAGATAAACTATTCAGAATTTGTTTTTCCTCTAAAGTTGATTCAAATATCTTTATATAGAATTTGGAACTACTCAATTTCGATTTTTCTACAATTAATTATGATTTTTCAAAATTAATGCCATTTTTAGAAAGTTGTGAATAGTATTATGAAAACAAAAGTTTTCAAATGTCATTTTCCACAAGTTTTGGACAACTAAAGTGATTCCAAACGCTTCCGCTGGACATGTTAAATGCTATAAACTAAAGGTATTACATTTTTTATCTGCACCGGCCTAACCTGTAGCCATGGCAGGTTAGGCTACAAACCCGAAACCAACCCATTTTCATTTCCTTTTTCCCCTAAAGTTTTAAAAGAAAAATGCATAAGCTTATTAATTAAAGGCAAAAAGCAAATTTGAAAAACTTCAAACTCTACCTCCTCTCTGCATACGAGAATATTAAGTTGTATTTTTATAATTTAGGCTTCTTTAAAAAGATAGTGTAGGTTCAAATAATGTTTATTTTCTTAAAAACATTATGAAATTAATTGGAAAAAAATAAAAAAAGAGTGGCCCGTTGGGTTGGCTAAATTCTCACCCCAACAAGCGAGTCTTTTCAGCCCAACCTGGCTATCTATCAATCCACATCGTACTGGTCTATAACACGGACTGACCCATACAACTGTCATCCTGAACACGCTTCTCTAATAGCCATTGTCGCCTAATACGCAATGAGATGTCATCTTCTACACATCATTCAAGGCCCTTTTTCCCCTCACTATTAGACTTCTGTTTAACAAGCCCTGTCCATTTCACTCCAATGGGCCTCCATCCTTGTCTGTTGCTTGGCCCAATTCCCCTAAGCTTCTGGAGTTTGGAGTCGTTATTGCGGGGCGGTTCCGGAAACTCACAAAGAGGAATTTTGACGCGTCGCCAAGACGTGGATATGAGTGTGGGCAATCGATGGCGTCATCAGGGTACGTCAGCACGTAAGAATGCATGCGAGCCGTTAGATGTACGATTGATTCGGATAGGAAATTTAAGAATTGTATTTGCTGGCAATTGGTTCATTCTTGTAAAAACTTGCCGAATTGGCTTTTTCCAACTTCTTGTTACTGTCGTAGTCTTTAAGGTCGAAAAGAGAGCTTCGTGGTATTAGATAATATGGTCCGTGAGAGATTAGTCTTTCGTTAAAATTAAACAAGCAAATATTTATATCTTAATTTTTCGTAGATGTCCGGTAATTTTTTCTGCTTTAATTTGAATTTATTATTCGTGTGTTCGTTTGATATTTCTTGATTACTGTATGGTGAAATCTGCTTATATTATTTTAAATCTGGATCTCACAGGTACTTATGGTAGTTTTGCAAATATTGGAAAAGAAAATCCTCTCCTTATATGAGTTCTCTTCCAAGAGAATGCTCCCTTAAGTGGCCATAACTAGTGGTAGGAGGGGAAGAAACGACACCTATCTGTTAAAGTGTTCGTATAATTGTTCTAAAAGAAATTACATTTTGTTATAAAAGTAATAGAATTTGATATAAGACATAAGAGAATAAGAGAAGATAGAATGGGAGAGTAATGGCACTACTACAAAAGTTACTTTTTACGCCCTATTTTTAACCCAATAGACGCCCTTTCTCGGGGGACGTAAGTGTGAGGGGAGTAGAAAGTTAGGGACTAGAGCGCCCTATCTGGTGAGGGTGCTGTAAGTGTAATATCCATAATTTCATACTAAATGAAATAAAGGCTAATCTGACGATTAAGATGATGAATTAGAAACGAGAAGTAGATAGCTCAGAAAGAAAGAAAGATTAAGGGCCGAAAGTTCAGGCACGGAGTTCCGTGTGAATTCCAAAATTAAGTATATTTGCCCTAGAAGTAATATGAGGATGGGAA
>JANTPZ010140599.1:4022-48646 GCA_025593235.1 Vachellia pachyceras | reverse complement strand
TGCCATATGCATAGGCAAGCTCATGTACCATTCTCGTGCTTTTCCCTCGAGAGACAAATGAAATACCTTCCAAAGAACTTCATCTAGACTAGCACCAATTGGCTTCATGCTAGAGCATATCATAGAGAGAGATTTCAAATGCTTATACGGGTCCTCACCTGTCAAACCATAGAATTTAGGCAAAGAATTAAGTAATGGACCTTTGATTTCAAAATTAACATCAACATTAGGGCATGCAATATTAAAAGGATCATGATATGCATCAGAAGTAGTAGCTTCTTTAATGGTCCTTCTCTTAGGGTTACCCCCATTATTCTCACATATCCTATCATGTTCCATGTTATGTCCATTACCTCCTCTATCGTTACCAGCATTAGGATTATTAACTTGCTCCATTATATCACTTAAATCAACTATCAAATGTAGACCAGTTGAATTGTTTATTTCAATCTCAGGATCTCTAGGGGTGCTAAATCTACTAGAGGTTAAGTTAGACTCAATTGAATGATTTTCCTCTTCAATTATGATTTCAGTATCCCTTTCTACTCTTTGATCTTGTCTAACTTCACCTAAAGATCTTTTAAGTTAAGAATTAGATGGGACAAGAGTTTTAGCTCTACCTCTTCTTGGCATAAACGATCGATCAATCAAAACAAAGTGAATTTTTTTTTAATGCAATTAAAAAAGGTAAAAATAACTCCAATCAAGTTACTTGACACTTAATTGCTACGGAAACAATTTCTTGGCTCCCCGGCAACGGCGCCAATTTGACGAGCGAACCTTTAGTCGCCTTATATCCGTGACAAAAATAATTTAACCGAATTAATGTAGTATAGCACCAATCCGAGTCGTGTTCACTTTGAGGAGTCGAAAAATATGAAATTAATTCCTAATAATTGAATGCGAATAACTTACACTGAAATTAAGATACTTCTTTTTAGTTTTTTTAATAAAAATAATTGAAATGAATTTTGATAAAAGAAATGGAAAATGAAACGCACGAGTAAACGATTATAATAATCAATCCTCCAATTCAACAATGTGGGTAATCATCACTTCAATAGATATCTGAGTTAAAATAATGAATTAAAGAATTATAATTAAGCTTTTAATCCAACAACCGAGCCACCTCGAATTGCCACAAAATATTTTCCAAACTTCCAATTTACTAACTGCCAACAGAATAGTAAAGAGGAATTAAGGATAATAAAACTACTCCTTAATTGTAACTCTTAAATTCAAATAATAGAGTTAAAGCTAGCAAAAGATTATTTAATCCAAGATTCTAAGCCACCTTAGAAAATCACAAAATATTAACTCTAAAATCAATATAAACGTCATACCAGAATATTATAATTGAAATCAAAGTTAAATCAGCCCAACATCAATTGCTAAACAATAATTCAGTCACAGTAATCTCCAAAATAAATCCTATCAAACAATAGAAATTGTTTCAATAATTAGAAAAGCTATCCTAAGACCTAGGAATTGTTAAACAATTATTGGACAGGAAATTAACATAATTGAAAACTACCCTTTATAGAATCAAGCTCCTGCCATTGTTGTTGAATCAGAATTAAAGAACTAGCCTAGAATTGCCATGGGGAATTCCAAAGATCCAAATGTTGCAGCCATTAGAAGCACCGAGGTAGATTCGCAAGGCCAAATGAAGCTTCCAGCAGCGGCTCCTGTGTGTGAATGGAATCAATGATTGTCTGTGCCGTTTGAATGGAGTTGGTGGATTGGGCGTGAATTGTGTGTGCCACCGCTTAAGAATGGATGAATCAATTGGTGAATGATGAATAGTGAGCGAATGGCTTGTGGTGAATGGATGGATTATGAATGGGTAGCTGCTAATTCCTTTTTGCTCCAGGCGGCATGTGTGTATCTCTTAAAATGGAATTGTCAATTGATTGCTTGTGGGGCTGTGAATGGAATATCAATATGAGGGTTTGTGTGGGCTTTTCGGTGTGTATGGATGTGGCCCAATATGGAGTTGACGTCTTGTGCTTGTGGTTTCTCCTCCTTGCTGGGTGAATATGCCGCCTAAGAGTGGAATATCCATCAATGCTTGTGACGGCGTGGATTCCCTAGTATTTGTGAAGGCAATTTAATAATATAATATATTATAATATAATATATGAATTAATATAAAATAAATGGATTTGTTGTGATCCTTGATTTGAATTTTAAGCTTAGAATCTTAGATTTCTTAATTCAAATTCAAAATCAAGATTGACTAATTTGAATTCAGAATCTTCTAAGATTATATTGAAAGATATATTAATTCAAATTTATCTTTTGATCTCAATTTCTTCCACAAATACATTTATTGGCTTAAATTTCCATATAATAAGCATTAATCATAATTAATGCAATTAAGCTCAATAAAAGCCAAATAATAGCACCAAAATCCCTAAAAATGTTGTAAATTCCATTGACAAAATATGATTATTTCAATGATAAATATAAAAAATCAGTAAGAAGAAAGGTCCCCAGTTAGTTTTAGCTACCAGTGACTTTGTTGCAATTTATCAGTATCATTGCACCGTAATATGGGGTCACTATCATAGTCTAATAGTAATGAAAATCGAAGTAGTGGAGTGCTGCCCACTCCACTTCCGGGAATATCCATCAAAAGTGCCTTTTCTTGTAAAAAAAAATTGACATTTGGAAAAGCATAACTCAAAAGTTAAAATTGGTACGGCCATATTGCTTTTTTTATTTGAAATGAGTGTTTAGCTACTACTGGGATTATTGACATGTTTTAGTATACCTAAAAGTTTCATAGGTACATTATTGGCTTAAAGGTGACTGCTACTATGTCCTAGTTACACAATCTTTTGCTTTATTAATAAGCTTTTCCTTAGTATATATTATCTTTACTATTCATAAAATATCACAGGGAACTTATTTAGTTGGTGCAGCCATATGACTTTTTCATATTGTTGTATATATCACAAAAACAAAGCACTACAAAAAATATAATGCATTCTAGTAATTATGGTAGGTTGAAAGGGGTGCATGTTGGTTATCATTTAAGAGATTCCAATAGGCATAAATTTTGACTCTTACCGCAAGTTATTATCGTCTAAGAGATTCCAAGATATGTTAGACACCAACTTTAGGTTGAACAACATACTTCTTAACACAACATCTAACTCAAATATAGTGGAAGACATAATGAACTCCAAGTGGTAAAGTGGATGGACTGATTGGCCACCATCCCTAACGATGAAGCCCGATATCTCATACAATGTGCATTCACTATTATCCATAAAAACCTTTGCCTAACTTCATCGGTCTTAAAGGACGCAAGCATTCTGGTACCCTAAATAAGGAAACAATATCTTTATATTAGGTTAGAAAATGTGCGGATATGAAATAAACAATCAACTTACCTGAACATCTCGCAACAGAAGATCTACAAATAAGACAACTTTCATCATTGTGGATTGGTCCCTTATAGCAAGAACAAGGTCGTTAATAATAATCCTGCCTACTATGATAGTGATATTGGATGAAAAACACCGCGACGGATGACAGTAAAGGAGAACTTCAGAGAGCGAGTCATGGGTTACAGAGGTATGAAGAAATGAACATGTAAGGATCCTGAATGGGTATGTGGTCTAAGAAATGAGTTGGGAAGAACATAGAATTTTTTTTATTTCTATAGAATGTGGGATGTATGATGTGTAGTAACTTAATATATAAGGAGCACAACTCATATATATGGGAAGGACTAGAGCATATGAGCTTGCCTCATGCGTTGTAATAATTTATGCATGATTTGCTGATGTGGTGACTAAAGATTGCTTTGTTGAACGCCATGATAAAGCTATACCTCCATATGTAAATAAATATCCAGTTTGAGAAAAAGATTTGTGTGGATTTGATAAGAATCTTCAATATGGATAACCAATCAAGTTTGACCCAGATTCATTAAAATAAAATAATCCCATATGTGATGTCCCTCGAAGATATCGGAGTATATGTTTAACTCTATTCCAATGCCTTCTAATAGGAGAAGAACTAAATATTGCTAACAAATTAACAGCGAATGCAATATTTGACCAAGTTGAATTAACAAGATAAATTAATGCACATATGGCACTAAGATATGTTGTTTCTAGACTAAGTAGTTCTTCTCTCCTTTCTCGTGGGCAAAAAGGATCTTTTTGTACATCAAGTGATCTCACAATTGGTGTAGTCAATGGATGCCCATTATCCATATAAAATTGTTTTGAAATTGTATAAATATAATTCGATTGATGAAGAAATATTCCATTGGTTAAATGTTTGATTTGTAAACCAAGACAAAATTTTGTCTTTTCGAGATCTTTCATTTCAAATTCTTTCTTCAAACAATTAATCATGTTTTGAAGCTTTTTAGGAATTCCAATAATGTTCAAGTCATCAAAATAAACATCAAGTATGACAAACTATGATCCATCCTTATGTTCAAGTCATCAAAATAAACAACAATAATGTTCAAGTCATCAAAGTATTCAAACTTTCTCAGTATTTTCTTAACATAATGTTCATGGAAAGTAAGATATCATATTCATTCCTTATGATTTTGATCCCTATGATCACTTTGCTTCACCCAGATCTTTCATATTGAATTTTGAAGCAAAAAACCTCTTTATGTTAAGTATAATGTTCATGCAAGTACCAAATATAAGCATATCATCCACATCTAGATAGATAATTACACTATCATTGTCAATAGTTTTTGTATAAACACATCTCTCTACTTCTACAGTAGAAAATTCACCACTTAATAATACTTGATCTAATTTTTCATGCTATTGTTTAGATGCCTACTTTAAGCCATATAGAGACTTTACTAGTTTGCAAAATTTATTTTCTTGTCCAAGAATAACACACCTTCGATTGTGACATATATATTTCTTTTTATAGATAACCATTTAAGAACACTGTTTTAACATCCATTTGGTGCATATGGAGTTTGTAAATGGATGCTAATGCAATAAGAATTCTTCCAAAAGAGATTCTAATCACAAGGGAAAATATATCAAAATAATCAATATTCTCCTTTTGTGTGAAACCTTTAGCTAATAATCTAGCCTTATACTTGTCATTAAGAAAGTATTTTTTCCTAAATACCCATTTACAACCAATAGGTTTTGCTCCAGGAGGTAAATCTACCAACACCCATATTTTATTTGTATTCAAAGAATCTATTTCAAATTTAATTGCTTCTTTCCAAAATTCTACATCCTAATAAGAAATAACTTCATAAAAATTCTTTGGTTCATTCTCAAATAAGTATGTATAAAAATCATTTCCAAAAGTAGTTTCTTTTCTTTATCTTTTACTTCACCCTAAATTCTCCATTGTATACTCATTGGAATTTTGTGGAGTAGAAGAAGAATTTTCAATAATTTTAGTATTATGCTCAACTTTTTAAAGGAAAAATGTTTTCAAAAAATTCTGCATCTTTTGTTTTAATGATGTTATTTGGATTCAAAACTTCATTTTTTAAAACTAAAAAATGAGAAGCATCACTTTTGTTGAGCATATATAATAAACATACAATATACAGTTTTGGAACCTAGTTTCCTCCTTCTTCTGTTAGGTAATAACACTTTGGCAAAACACCCACACACTTTCAAACACCCACACACTTTGTTGAGCATATCTAATAATCATTTCTTTTAATGTTTTGTTTTTCCTTTATGCAAAGCCATTAGATTTAGGTGAATCCAGGGGTCACTTTGTGTATAATTCCTTCTTTTTCACAATAATCATCTAGTAGTAGATATTCTCCTCCTCTATTAGATCTAACTCACATAATTTTCCTATCAAATTGGTTCTCTACTTCTACCTTATACACTCTAAATTTATCAAAAGCTTCATATTTATTTCTTAACAGATAAACCTTAGAATATCTAGAAAAATCATCAATGAAAGTAATATAGTACCTCTTACCACCTCTAGTTTCAGTTTGTTTTATATCTCCTATATCAATATGTATTAAAATTAATTACTCTATTTGTCTTTGTACATAATGATGATGTTTCTTTGTTAATTTAGTTTATGCACATATTTCACATTTATTATACATGCCATTTTTAATTCCAAAAATGAAACCTAGATCTTTCATTTTCTTTATGTATGATTTATTAATGTGTCTTAATCTTGCATGCAATATATCAAAAGAGTCAACAATATATACAAAAGAAGATGCATTATTATTGTCAACAACACTTAGTACAAATAGTCCTTACTTACAATAACCATTCTCAATAAGGACATTATTTTTAGCTATGACATTTTTGTCAAATTCAAATGATACCCTAACCGCGCCTTTCCAAGTAGTGCCACATAGGCTAAATTTGCTCTAACTTCAGGGGTATAGAGAACATCATTCAACACATAGGTCTTTCCATATGTGAGCTTTAGTTCCACTTTTCCTTTCTGTTCACCTTATAGCTTACCGCAAGTGTATGGGTCACAAGTAGTATAAAAATATCGTTCCCACAAGGACTAATGCATAAATGAGATAATCAATGCGATTATGTGATTAATAAGGTTGAGCGAATCAATTGAGTGATAATGTCCTAAAGTTCTACCAAATTCACGAAAACTAACAATAAAGCAAGAAAGACAAATTAGAGTTTTAATTCAACGATGAGGGATGCCTAGGATTATTTTTCACCAATGCAATTCATGAGACTTAAATACATACAACTCTATTAGTGATTAAATGACATTATATGCCTGTCTAGGTTCAAAAAGCAATTGATTAAGCTTTCTCAAGTCATAACCAAATTAATATCATCATTTAACATGCACAATCTCTTGCTACAGTTAAAGGAAAATAATCATTACGCAACAACCTTAATATGACAGTGCTAGGTTGATAATTATATCTCTATGTTACTAACAAACCATCCATTTGATTAGTCTAGCATAATTTTATCTAAGTCCTATAATTAACTTAACTCTCTCAAGCTTAATTTAATTTGACGAATCAATCTAAGTGGTGGCAAATCAATTAGAAGCATTAGGCATAAGATAAAATTAACATATAATTGTCACGAATCACCAAAGAGAGTATTATCCAATCTCAATCCATGCAATGGTTCAAAATAATCCGAGAACACAATATTTAGCCACTAAACATTTCAACAACAAGAGCAATGCATTGAGAAATTAAAGCCATGGAAGAGTAAGTGACCAGAGAAGTGAGAGATGACAGAACGCTTATGACTCAGCTCCCTCTTGTCTCTTTGTTTTCCTCGCAGCATGCACAGCAGTCACGACGTCTTGCAACAGCTCCAGTACCTCCTCCTCGCCACTATTTTTCAATGTCCAGCGCTGCCAACGAGTAATGCACCAGCCTCTCAGCTTTTCTGCCCTCTCGTTGCTGTGATAGGATCGAAAGGGAACAAGCACAGCGACGCCTGCCTCAGCTCACACCAACGACGCTCTCTCGATGCTCTCTCGCTTGTGCCGCTAAAGCTGTTGCTCTCTGCTCCAATGTTCAGCACCAGGCGTTGCTCCTAGGTCGCTCAGCTCTTCCTCTTTTTTTCGATGAAACTGTTGCTCTCATGCGTGCTTTATTCGTGGATCAACCGCCGTATTTTTCTCCTTTTTCGTTAATTCCAACTGTTAGGTTCTCTCTTTTTATGATTCCAACTGTTCCAGCTTCTTTCTTGTTTTCCTTTTGGATTAGGGCTTACGTGTTCCAGCTGCCAAGTTGTGTCATGACTTGATTCTCCTTCCTTCCTATGTGCTGCTCCCTTTCTTATTCCCCTCAGTTGTTGAACCATGCATATATTATTATTAATATAATAATAACACTTAACCAACAGCTAATAATTAAAGTCTCTTTTCTTATAAATGAAATGAAATCCCCAAATCAAGTGATAATTCCAAATCTTATCAAAATCTTTCTTAAACCTTTTAGTTTTGCATTAATAACTCCCCAAATATATTAAAATATATCTCAAATTCTATTTAAAATGGGGAGTTATCACTTTCCCTTGAACTTTTGCAGTTTGAGAATCAACCAGATAAATATGATCTTCTCCTTCTTCAAAGGAGGTAAACATTCCTTTATCTGTACATATATGTTTGGTAGCCCTAAAGTCTACCACTCCTTTCTTTACATTAGAGACAATAAGAGCCTGAGAAACTACTATAGCAATGACATCATCACTGCCTTAATCTCTTTCAACCAAATTTACCCTTGGTTTAAGAGGAATATCACTTTTTGCCCTTACCCTTTTTCTGCATCTAACAACATAGTGATATGGCTTTTCATAAACATAATAACATCCCTTTTTCTTGAACTTGGGTTTAGTCTTTTTGGGTTTGTAATCAAACCTTATATTTTTGTTATGAGAATCATACCTTTTATTATGATGTTTTTCTTCCACCATATTTGCTTTGACATCCATCTATTTTCCTTTTAATTCTTGAATCACCTTTCTATTAGTGTCTTATATAATAATGTCCGTGATAAGGTCTAACAGCGATAATTTCTTTTGTTTGTGTTTCAACTATTGGTTGTAGGCATTCCATGATTCAGGTAGTTTTTCAAACATAACTCCTCTGGTTAGTTGATCTTTTTAGCACGAAGTTCCTCCACTATTTTTTGGTATTCATTGACATGCAATTTGATATCTTTATTATCTACCATCTCCCACTTGTAAGAATTTCCTACGACGAACATTTGTTTGCCTGCATCCTCAGCAGTGTATTTCAAGATTAGAGATTGCCATAACTTGTTTGATTCCTTATATATGCAGTACACATTAAACATATTGTTAGATAAAGTAATAAGAAGAGTGTGCATGCAAACTTTATATATTGTTATATCCCCATTGATCATTCTATGCCTACTCAACATCTGTTATAGGTTCGAACTGTTCTAGAGTAGTAGCCACTCCATGCATGTCAAGGATGGCATAAACTCGCGCTCCCGTCAACATCTAAAATTCTTGCCATTGAACACATCGATCTTAGATGTATCAGGGAATAGCTTGGGGAGTGGTATGGTCGTCGGTAAAGCATGGCCAGTTGGGATGTTGGACTCATTCGTAGCATTACTATTCAAATACATGGCAAAGAATATCTCTCAAGTTTGTTGGAAATTTCATGAACAAGAAATAGGAACAACACTGAAAACATATTCAAGTCGCGTTCAAAGACACTGTCCTTGAGAGATATTCAACAACCCCTCAGGATTCATGTAGTAGCACTCTTCAGGATAAAATGAATCAGTCTTACAAGATGACAGGGAGACAAGAACTGGTCAAAATAAGTAACCAGCAAAAGAGGAGACAGAGAGAGGGAGAGGTTAGGCAGAGGAAAATTGCATGTGCACTACTCGATCAGGATGCCTTATATATATAGAGACTAACTGAACACAGAAGGGACGAACATGTTTGGAGAGGCCACCAATCACAAAGCGAACATGCATGGAGCATTTCATCCTGCACGTTTTACCGTTGGCAATGGTCAAAATTCGAGCACAAAGGGTTCTAACCTTTTTGGTTGACAAAAAAAGCTTTTCAATGTAAGCAAAAATAATTTCCATGATAAGAAAATTTTATTTAGGATTTCAAAAATAAATTTTTGTAAAATTCTCATCACCGCACTTTATTGCACACACAGGGGCAAATCATTAGTTTTCAACTATGTTTGCCTCCTGATAGATTGTTATTGTGTGCACAAGGTCCACCTTCCTTTTAGACCTTTTAACCCATCACAACCATAGGATAACTTATATACCTTTGGTCTTCCGCTCACCAAAATAATGTGAGACTTCTTTTATTTGACACACACTATCACATTTTCACAACAGTTTTTGTGGATATCTCGAGTTGATTTATAGGAATATGTATTATGCTTGAAGAAATATCAAGTGTAATGAGAGTTAAAGTTCATTCCTCGAGTTAATATCTTACCTCACTCGAGTAACACATGTTTACCTCGAGTCATTCCAATTTCTCTCATGATCATGTTATAAAGATCAATCATATTCAAATCAAGATTGCTTATTGCATTCGTACCCTTAATAATCACTATGGACCATATTCACAATGCATTGAACAAGGTAAGAAGGATACGCTCATGGTTACCACTATGCCTCGGATAGTATCCAAGTCAAAGCTATTGTATTTTGTCTCTATTATCTCAAACTTTCAGAATTAGTTCAACGTCAAATCCAATCAAAATTATATCTTGATTTAGTTGAATAAGCACGTTGTCTCTATTTTGTCTTAATTATTATATATATATATATATATATATAAACACGTTGTAGGTAATTTAGTTGAATAAACATTCTTCTTTTATTGCAGTGAAAATGCATTCAAATAAGCTTAATTTTCTATGGAACTCTCAATTAAAAAAATATGTCATAAAATCAGCTATAAATCATGACAATGTTACATAATTTTCGTATGGAAAATGTGCAATTCGTTGCAAAATGTTTAAAAAAAGTTGGTCCCAAAACCATGAGTATTAGCATCATTGGCATTAAGCTGAATTCTTTAGCATTTAGTTAGGTGTTCAATTTCTAATGGTGTGTATGATGAGGATCCATGGCCAAAACAAAATCTCCTTCAGTAAGTCTACAATGTGAGGGGATTAGTCATTAATATTGGTGGTGGGATACCTTGGGCTTATTCGAGAAAAAAAAAATCAATTTGCAATGGCTTTTAAAAAAATCATTGTTTTTTTATTGGATTCTTAAATTTCAGAACGATTAAGATTTGCATGCATGTTGGTGGTTTGTGGATGATTTTGAATATTCAAATAATCCAAGACAGAGATAGATTTGTACAACCTTTCTGAACCAACCATGCTTTGATTTGAAATATTTAACGAGGACAATTATCTTTATCATGTGGATATCATTATGCTTTAAAACATAAGGCACTGAAATTTTTTGCTTTTTTTTAGTCTCTCTCATCTAATGTGTACACAGTTGGGCAGGCGTGGAGCTATGTATATATGAGGGTGGGCAAATGGCTCCACTGAATTTTTTTTTTATTTATGTAAATAACTATTAGATTTTTATTATGCATCCACTGGTTTTTAAAATTTGAACCCACTCAAATTATCTATACTAATAAGAGTGTTCTCATTTTCTTGAAAATAAAAATATTACCCCCACTGCTGGAAGGTCCTGGCTCCGCCACTGCAGTTGGGTCGGACCCATGCATGTCTTAATTTGTCTGAATATATTGTATTGCCTGTTCCAATACAACAAAAACTTGCAAGAATGTAGCTGTATTCTGTTGCTTGAAGCATGTTTAAGCAGCCCATGTTGTCAATCATTTTCTTACGAAAAAGAAGAATATATATATATAACATTATAAAAAAAAGTTGTATTAGAATATTAATATTATTATCTTTAGAGTGAACAAGATTGGATTGACCTCTAATATGATGGCTAAATTTCATAATGTATCTTATCTTTAATATAAAAGTCAGTTGTCTTGTCATTAAGGAAGCTAAATACATAACATAAACATAACTATTATATTTATTATTGGATTATATTTAGTTTTATAAGTTAAACAAACTAGTTTAAAGAAAAATAATAAATATAAATACTTTAAAATAACTTATTTAGCTTAATTTTTTCAATAAAACTTTTATGTTAACAGAAGCCAAATTAAAATATTCATGTATCATCTATATTTTAAAACACTAAAATTAATTCACTCGTCTAAGAAAAGAAAATAACGATAATATCTTGAATGTATGATCTGTATTTTGCTCCAAAGAAAAAAAAGAAAGCAAGAGAGACTATATCAGTTGTTGATGGAAATGGCAAGTGAATGCGTCCACGTAAGGTGCCAGAGGAACTTTTCTCCTTATCCAAATGACTCAAATAATGGAGAGTAGCTTTCATTATTGCTGTCATTATCATTTATCCTTATAATTTTATATAAAATTTTAGTTTAAACTCTTAATTTTATAAAATATCTTTTTATCTCTCTAACTCTAGCCTCAAATTAAATAATTATGTTTTGTGTTGTCATCATTATTATTTTTTAAAAAAATTAAATATCATACGTAAGAATTGTGAATATTTTATTTTTCCAGTATTTAAAATTTTAATATCATAATTTTTTGTTAATTAATAAAATTAACGGTGCTATGCTCACAAGACTAAAAACATTTTGTTAAATTAAGGAACCAAAAATGAAATATTAAATGAAATCTAATCAGCCAAGAATTATAGTAAAATAGGTTTTTTATACTAAAAGTATTTATAGTTTAAGCACGATCAATTATATTAAAATATTATTAAGTGTTAATATTATTGTTGGTTCTTCAAGTTTGATCGAAATTTAATTTTGATTCTTACACTTTCAAATTGTTGGTTCTAATCCATATAGTTTCATTAGGATTTGGTTTGAATTTCAATACATAGACCAAAATATAAGCTTGTTAAAATTAAAAATACAATTTGTTAAACTTAAATCAAATCCTTATAAAACTTTAAGGTTCAAAAAACTATATCATATAAGATAGTGGTTTAAGAGTTGATCAGATCAGGGTTAACCCAAAATCAAACCGGCTATATTAAAGTAATAGAATTTAGTTGATTATATTTTATTTTATAAAAATTAATAGGTGAAATTTAGAATATTATTTAATTTTACTCATATTTTAAATTTTTAGTGTTTAATTAAATATAAATGATAAAAATAATTGAGATAAAATGAATTAATGTTATTTTATTTCCTCATGAATAAATTTATTTAAATAGAAAATAGAAAATTTAAGGTCATTTTTATTACCGTATTTATTTTTAAAATTAATTAACCATATCTTTTCATTCTAATTCCATTTTTTTGGTGTTTTTAACCTTGAAGAGGTATCTTCTAAAGTGAATTCACCATCCCACCCGGACATATACCCTGTCTATCCGTGGGTTTCTGATCTGAATTGACTGATTTGGTTTGATTTTTTATTGCGGAAACTATAAGAATCAAAATCAACAATTTAAAATTACAGTGACCAAAACAAAATTTTGGTCAAACTATAAACACTAATGATTATATAAACCCTGTTTCTAACTTAGACGTGCTTCGTATATTATAATTATATTAAAAGACATAACAAATGATATAAGAGGCAGAACGGCGTTGTTTTTTACCTTAATACAGGAAGTGCATATGCTTTGGTTTGTTCATACAAAAGCGTAGCATCAAAGGAACAGCGAATTAATAATTGAGCAATATATATAATGTATATGTGTGTGTCTTATATATATATATATATATATGTGTGTGTGTGTGTGTGTGGATATGTTTCGTGAATATCTTAGATAAATAATTTAAAATATTACAAAAATTAGTTAAATTTGTTATTTTTCATAAATGAGTGTTGATTTAAGTGAAAACACCCCTTTAATCATACGTTGGTAAGTATAATTAGTATGCCCTTAATCGAAAAAAACAAAAGTATAAGCAGTATGTTAAGATAAATAATATGCTTGTTTGAAAAAGCTTATTTACCCCACCTAAAGTATGTTCAACAATGTTTTTCCGCAAAACGAAATAATCTTCTTCATTTATTTACCCGACTTGCGTAAAAGTACTTCTTTATCGTGTTCCCAAACGGACACAATGAACAGCTCAGAGTTATAGACTAGCTTTGAAACCATAATTTTAACATACATGCGCTCAAGAATAATGACTAGCTCATTAGATTCTTTTAAAACATGATTAATGTTCCATTACATGATTTAGTGTAAAAGATGTCTAATACAGCCAAGAAAATTTATATGTTAAAAGTAGCCAGATAATAAAGCTTTCTACAAGGCTTAAGTAAAGTAAATTGACTATAAAACATGAGTTATGCATTTTTTTTAAGTTAAGACAATTATGTCTTAACAACAGAGGGAGCTTAGAAAGTAATAAATTATAATTATTAGCACGAATTAATGTAAACATTACAATATAAATGACTTGAACGGCTATTAACCGAAATGTACGTAGAGTACTCTCATACGATATTTTTAGATTTAATTATATTTTTTAAAGTTGTACTGGAAATATAAAAATAACAAATAAATAGTAATTCAACGATAAAAATACAAATTTTAATTTACGGGCTTAAACTGCTAATTTTTTGCCACTGTTGAATTACATAATTTTTTTTGAGTGAATTACATAAATATTTTTACCATTACTACTTGGCGAATCTTGGCCGTTTGACAATTACTTTTGGAATCATATTTAAATTGAAATAAAATTTCTTTCACATACTTATCTCGATTTATGTGAATTTATTCTTCTAATGGATTATTAAACACACACTGAAATGGTGAGAATTTCTGGAAAAAAAAAATATGGTCCTTCTTGCTGCCATTCACTCCATAATTTTGAGCCCGAATTGGGCTTTGCATCATATGGGGTAAGATAGAGGAAATTGGTCATTTCTTGGCCCAATAAAACTTAGGTTGAATAATTAATTCTTTTGGACAGTTTATTAACTAATAAAATTGGCATAATCCCACAAAAAAATTTATTCCTTCCTTTTCTTTTACTAATCACATGTATTCTTCTACTAAAAATAATCTTGTTCAAAGTATAATGGGATACCAAATTGTCCTTTATTTATGCATTAATTTATTATCCTATTGGAGCTTAATACGGCTCTTAAGTCATATTTAGGCTTGCATTGGTTGTAATAAATTAGTTCTTTTAAGACCCAATCTAATTGTCTAATTAAATTTCAATTATTTTTTTTTGGAATTTTCCTTTCTCAGTACTCTAAATCAAACCTCTAATGACCATTTAAATTTATTATTTAATTATTTTAAGACATTTACATAATTTGAATCAGCAAAATCTTTAGTTCAACAATATTAAGTTATGCCCAATTAGGTTTATGATTAAATGATACTCACTATATATATTTCTGTTGAGATATTTTCCTCTTTAATACATCCAAGGAATAATTTAGTCACACTTTTCCCTTTTCAGCCATTTTTTGTAATTTCATTTGAGGATCCAAAAACTTCACAAATTACATTTTTGAGATAAAAGATAGAGACAATCCACAGTTTACATAGCAAGAATGGCAATCTATCACGCGATAGGAGTACAATAGTGGTGGTTTATTGATCTCATTATTCCACTTTTGCCGTCTATTTTCTTTTTTCCTTTTGAACGCTCAGGGGTATATAGGTCATTTTAGCATGGGCCTTTTTTAAAAAAAAGGTTAAATACCATTTTTATCCTATAAGTATCACTTCTGGAACAATCATGTTTGGAAGTTTAAAAACAGTAGCAATATGCCCTCAGTAGATGAAGATGAAAATGGACGTTTGCTATCTAACCAGCACCTACACACATGCTCCTCTCTCTCTCTCTCTCTTCCTCTCTCCACATCACTTGTACCTCTCTATTTTCTTTTTCGAAAAGCCTTAAACAGAGGAATTAATGAATAAAATGTCTTAAATATTGGCAAAATTACAATCAGATCTCAGCAGCAGCTGGTCCGGTTGTCATTAACTACCTCACCAATTATCATTAATAACTATACCAACTATAATTAGAACTTGATGGTAATTTTATCAATATTTGTGATTTATTTTCACTTTAATCGGGTTACTTGGGAATTGATGATAAATTTCCCCTTTTCTAGTCTTCTTCTTCACAGTAGGCTCTACCTCTCTCCTTCCACCCAACCCAACACCTCCCTCAAGCTCTTTCTTCCCTCGGTAACCAGCACCTCCCTCCAAAGCTCTCTCTTTCCATTTTCAATGCTTCTCCTTTTTTCTCTTGCATGAACGTTAATGTCCTCCGTCCTCCTTCCCTTTGCCTTCTTACCCAAACCCATAAATGTCCTGTTGGTATAAGCAGTAAATCCAATACCTGAAGCCCAAAATCTCTTCCTCCTCAAAACGTCCCTCACTCCTCAATGACCTTCAGTACAGTAATCTACATTAACCCCACTTCCCTTTGTCCTGCAATCAAACACTTCCTCTTCTCTAACCGTTTCAGTTTTTTAGAGATCAAAGCACTAAGCCAATTCCCAAAATCAAATTTTAAATTGAAAAATATTCTAAAAAAGAAGCCACCCTATAATCTTGAAGAACGAGTTAAAAATATCTTGGAACAATTGGCAGGTTTGGAGAGTTGAAAAAAATATTTTAAAGAACAAAGAAGAGATAAAAAATCACATCTCAGTCCCGCAACTCGTTCTTCTTCCTGCACGAGTTCTTCCTCTTCTTCCTTAGTGATCCTTCTTCCATGAATGGGATGGGAGAGAGAGTCTTGAATTGACAAATCGAAAAGCAGACAATAAGGAGCTACAAAGCAGTGATGTTGGTGCAAATAGAGCTTGAGGTGGTAGGGTGAGTTGATGAGGGAGAAATATTCAGACTAAGGGAGAGATGATGCCGTGCTTTCATTGGAGATGATAGAGAAGCAGAAAAGCCACATCCATCGACAAACCCTCCCTGTTCTCGGGTTCCGGTTCTAACAATACACTGCTCTCTATGGTCGACGGTGATGCCTCCAATGAAATGGCGGCTACGTCGGGGATGCGTGGAGGAGGGGTGGTGGTGGTTATCGGAACAAGTGCTCCACTTGGCAGAAGCCAACTGAGAGTAGGTAAAGTAGTCGACAGAGGGAGATTGTGCCCCCTTTCGTCTTTCCCACGTGCAATCCTTGGTGAAGGTTAACATTACGTGGCAGATGTCCGTTTTTGTCTATGTCTCCTTCGGGTTGCATTGCTACTGTTTTGAAACTTCTAGGGTTTAATTGAACCACGAAAAATTTTCAGGGCATAATTGCTACTGAGGTCATACTACCGGGGCAAAAATTGTATTTAACCCATAAAAAACTCTTTTTTTTTAATTTTCAAAAGGAAGAAAACAAAAAACTTGTTTGAGGTATTGTTTTTAGTAAGTTGTTTTTAAAAAACTAAAAAAAAAATTAGCTGTTTTTTTTTATCCAAAATTAAATATACTCAGATCGAAGTGTGAAATTTCAATGATAACTCAAATTTTTAGACGGAGAAAAAGTTATTAAATGGAAAATAAAGCATTTTCCAATTTTTCTAAACAAAAACAAATGAAACTTGTTTCTGTTTTTTAATTTTTCAAAAACAAGTTTGTGTTTTTTGTTTTTTTAGATATGATTAGTTTTGATGATGTAATATATAAAGATTAAAAATTTTTCATAATGTATATTGAAGAACTATTATACTTAATGTTAATATTCATGATAACAAAAGTATTTTGGTTTTGCAGGAGTTAATTTAATATGTTTTTCAAATTGTAATGCTTTTTGGAAAATAATAAGGAAATTTCATCTTCACTCAAGTCATGATGTTGTTGCTGAAGTCATATGGTTTTTTAAACCAATACTACAAAGTTTTTTATTCTGGAAAAAGTTTAAAAAATAGAAGTTTGTTCGAGTCAAATGAGTGTGGTTCAAATGAGTTAGAAGTGTTGACGATACTAACTCGAGTCGGTATTATGTTGCTTGAGTCATCTCAAACAATACAGTTTTATATGAGTAACTTCAAAACTTGCTCGAGTCAGTATGCAAGTGAAAATGTTTTTCACTCTAGGCACCACAAGTTCACTATAGTTATAACCTTATTTGGATGTCAACTTGATTGATTACCCAAGTCATGACTTATTTGCTGTTTTGAAGATATGCATGTTCATTTTAGGTGAGATTGGGATTAATTTGGCCATAAATGAGTTAGATTATGCTTTTTTCTTTTCTTTCCTTTAACTTCAGTGCAGTGTCAAGACCTCCCATCTACAACTTCTATAAATAGGTTTTGGTTAACTCAAACATTTCATCATCTCATCTCAATAAAACAAAAATTCATCATGTAAGAAACACTCTATTCTTCACTATATTCTTTTAATTTAATATTTATTATGTTTTAATTAATTTATATTTCTGAAACCAAAATCTGTTAAGTTCTAATTTTCAATAATGTGTGGGAAAACAAAATGTTTATAATGTTTTAGCAATGATTTCTTCAGTTTGCTACGTTGCCTCAATGTCGAAATGTTGATTTGTGTTGACAAAAAAAGTAAAGTAAAGAAAAGAAATTATGATTTGATGAATTATTCTTTTTAAGAATAAGTAATCCTCCGGCTAGAAGTAATCATATTCAAGGCATTGTTTAGTCTAAATGTAAACACCTCTCTTAACAAAGATTTGAAGTTTGGTTTGCCATATTATGATAAATAAGTCAATTTCATTAGATTCAATCCCGGTTGGTTTTTTAATAAAATATTAATGATTTTATATGTGTGTGGCGCGCAGTGGTTTCATTGTCTCAAGGCCGTGAATGCAAGCGTGATCTAGATTGTCCAGGGAAGTGTAACAGAGGACTTCCTCTTTGTGACAACCAGGGACATTGTGAATCCCAAACTTTAACAATGTTATAAAAAAGATTAAAGTGTAAATTTACCCTAAAATTTCAATTGAAGAGCACAAATGGTCAAAATTAACTTTGACTAACAATGTGTCAACATTACTGTGTTTTAGTTGCTTTTGGGGTAAAATCATTCCTTAAAAAACTTCTGAAAACCCAAAGCTGTTCAAACTTTCGGACCAAATTTGCATTTTAACCCTTATAAAAAAGATGTTCTTGCATTTTTTTAGAACAGCATTTAACCTTTTTTGTTTTTCTAAACATGTAACCAAAAAAACATTTTCAAATGAGCTTTTTTTTATTATTTTAAGAACAAAAAACTGTTGTAAAAATAGAAAGTTTTGTTAGATACAAAAATGCACATAACATTTTTAAAATGTCGCAAAAATAATAAAACCGTTAACATCATCAAACAGTTTGTTAATTTTTATTTAAGGGCCCACTTTAATTATTAATAGATAAAATATCTACGCACTTCTATATAAAAGGGCGAAATTGCGTCTTGGCATCTACAAAATGTTTTCCCTTCTTTTTAAAGTTATTTTCATTGTCAAATGTAAGTTTCAAAATGTTGTATTATTATAAGAGAAATAATTAATTAAATTAAATTTTTAAAATTTTAATATGAATAATTTAATACTACAATAGGAAAAATAAAAAGAATTATACTTTGTATGAAACCAAGTATAAATCATTTAATGTAGATCTAATTATTATTGTATGCCCAAAAATGAATTGGATCATATCACTCCAAGGTTTAGTTGGCAAGACCAGCCTAAGACGTGATCCACCTAGAAAGCCCAATGGTTGAGCTCCTAATGGGCACATGGAGCCATGCTTAAAGCTCACGTCTATGCCAGCTTTCCACAGAAAGTTAGACCAGATAGTTGGGACTGTTAGGCAAGGCAAACAAATGACTAAGGCCAACAATCAAATATTTATTTTTTTCCATACTCTCTAATGTAAGGACATTGAGCACGTCGAACGTGCAACATTCATTCTGATCTCTCTTGCTTTCCTCTCATCTACTATCAAACTTTTCTGTACTCACGCAGATCTTCATCAATATAATTCTGCTTTATCTTCTGTATCTGTCTTGCGTTAACGGTAGAAGCCAAATTTATCTTCCAGACACTGTTGATAGCCCAAATTTATTCAATTCATATTTAATGTTGATCCTTTACTAAAATTTGCCCAAATAATTATAGATAAGGATGATGAGCAAGATTATGAGAAGGAAAAAGGAGAGGTTGCTCTAAGATCAAAGGAGTATGTACCAAAGCATAAATATTAATGTAGAAGATATGCAGATTTTTTGTGACATTGGATTAATTTGGCCATAATTAAATAAATTAGATTATCATTCTTCTTTGTTTCCTTTATTAACTTCAGTGCAATATGAAGACCTCCCACCTACAAACTACAATAAATAGGTTGGCTCAAACATTTCATCACCTCATCTCAATAAAACAAAAAAAAAAACAAAAGCAAAGAAGCTCTCATGCAAATCACGATGGAGAAGTGTTCCCTTAGACTAGTTTCAATGGTTGTCATGTTCACCATAGTAGCATCATCATGTAAGAACTCTATATTGAAATTTTTATTTGTATTGCAAAAAAGGGGACCTTTTATTTGATGAAATATTAATGAGTCATATATATATGTGTGTGTGTGTGTGTGTGTGCAGTGTTATCATATTCTCAAGGTTATGAATGCACCCATAATACAGAATGTCTGCCGAAGTGTAACCGACGAGTTCCTATTTGTAACGACCAGGGACAATGTGAATGTTTGGGTATGGATCTCAAACTTAACATGTTACTCATAAGATCATGTTCTAGCTAGGTTTTTTTTTGTAGAACAAGTTTTATTTTTTTAATGTTTCGGAATGTGCAGCCTAAAACACATTTTCAAATGAGTTTTTCTTTTTTTTTCTCCTTTAATTTTTCAGAAAAAATACTTTTCTGGAAATAGAAAATCAAGCAAATCCAATATTTTTTAATTTTATAATTGTGATGATGATGTGTGTAATTTACTCTCTCACTTCCCCATATTTGCAGGGAAGCTATTCGCAAGTGTTGACATCGGAATTCAAGCGCGTGAATGCAACCTCGATATAGATTGCATCGGCAAGTGTAAGAGAGGGGTTGGTCTTTGTAACAAGCAGGGACATTGTGACTGTGTGGGCCAGCACTAAAATAGAAGGCTCATGTCATATGGTTCATCATTGAATTGCCAGACTATATACGGTTTTGGCTAAAACATGTAGCTCATTCAAGTAATAATAATCTCTCTCTCTCTCTGTGGACACAAGTGTTGGGATATGCATTGCAAATACCCTTAAAATGATATTCTAAATTGGATTAAAAAAGATATTCTAAGAAGGAATAGAATAAAGATGTTAAACAAAAGAGTGTGTGTGCTTAGTTTGGAGAGGATAAAATATGAAATATATTTTCGGTTTCAAAATTCAAACATTTACCTTCCTCATCCTTGTCTACATTATAAAGGATTGGACTTAGTGTCTCTAGAAAGATTAATTATAGTAAATGAATGGATATATCACCAAACTTACGGTATATCATTTTGGAAGTTGACTATCATTTTAGGAATTTGCACATTAGGGTAATGTCAGTTGCATATTTGGAAAAGTCATTTGTATACAAGGGAAAGTCACTAGCATATTAGGGAATTTTCACTTTAGGGAAGGTCATTTGTGTATTTTGGAAAGGGTTAAGTAGCATTTTACCACGCAAAAAATATACATGTAGGAGCACTGTGTATCCGGAAGTTTTTTGAGACCATATTCGCCTTGGAAGTTTATAAAACATAGTATTTTTTACCTAGACCGAAGGATCTATAACGGACGTTTGTTTTCATTCGAATAATGTGTAAGTTCATGAAAGACTTTAAAAGAAACTAAAATATATTTATTTTTAAATAAAAACATAACACATTCAATTGAGGATAAAGATATTCGAATGAGTTATCTTTTTACATCGCACAGAATTCCGTGCGGTTTAAAACGTATATTTTTAAACAGTACATACTTTAATATATTCAAAAAATAAATATTATTACAATAAGTTATAAAATTTTAATAAATAAAAAAATAAATTATTACTTTTTAATTTCCTAAGCACTAGGTTTACAGTACTCGAGCATTGAGGTTTCTGAAAGCACTCCCAGTCAACACTCCAAGCATTGGCTGAAAGTATGGCCAATGCTCGAGCACTAAGTTTTAGTACTCGAGTGTTGAATATTTTTCACAACACTGTCAGACAACACTTAAAGCATTGGCTGATAACAAAGCCAATGCTCGAGCACTGCAAATGCAGCACTTGAGTATTGAGTTCTTTTTAAGTGCTGGTAGGCAGTACCTCAAGTAAAAGCTTCTAGCGGAGCTAATGCTCGAGCACAGTTTAACAGTGCTCGAGTATTGTGATCTAACCCTCATCACTGGAAGCAAACACTGTAAGCATTGACTGCAAGTACTGCATATGCTCAAGTACTAGTATCTAATGCCCGATTATCAGGCTGAAAATTTTCACTGTTCACTAATACTGCCGGAAAATGCTCCAGCATTCACTATAAGCATTCCTAATGCTCGAGCACCATGATCTAGTACTCGAGTATTGTGACTTCTCAGAACTTATATTTTTCAATACTTGCACAGAATGCTCGAGCAAATTTAGAAAGCATTATCAACACTCAAGCACTGTGATTTCTTACTCGAGTAATTGATTCTTTCTCAAACACTTTCATGCAAAACTCGAGCAATGTGTCAAAGCATTGAACTCTTCTTTGAAACTCATCAAGTAACACTCGAGCATTGATCAAGTTGTGCTCGAGCGCTACTTTTCTAACAGCTTTTATTACTGACACACTGTATCTACTTTACACACCTACTTTTCTTATTTGTGTAACGACATTTTGAATATTGTCTGCACTCATAAATGTAGAAGTATGTAACAATAAATGAGGAAAGAAGCACAGGCATGGTCCGAGGCTCGGAGACTTTAACGTTCTTCTGCAACATTCGCCGTTGTCTGACCTAGCAGCATTTAATGCCATTAATGAAGAAGCCAAATGGTCGATGATGAGAGTAACGTCTATTCAATGGAGTCTAACGGACATTTAAGATCTTCTCAACTATAAAAAGGAGAAGCATTCAATACAGAAAAAACAACAACGAACATTCTGAGCATTCAAGGCTGCTGTGCTTTATTCTCTGTATTATTTGAATATTTCTTTCTGAGCTTCATTATTAGCCATCTACTCTTTTGAGAGAGAATCTTTTGGCAAATATACTTTGTAAATCTGTGAGAAACTCAAGGACGGGACCTTGAATCTATTGGGCTGAGAGAGAGAGAGAGTTAGAAAATAGAGAGTGTGTCACTCTGTTTTAGTGAAAAGAGAAAGGAGGAGTGGATTCCCAACTTGTACAAGCTTGTGAAGCCTCATTCATTTGTTGATAGTGGATTTGGAAATCTCAGGGGTGCTCTTAGGACTGGACGTAGGTCAAGGAGACCAAACCAGGATAAATCTCTGTGTTCATCACTGCTCTTCTCTCGATGGCTCTGTTCTTTTAATTCTAAGTTTTTAAATCGTTAAATTTTTATTAGACCAATTCACCCCTCTTGGTCAAATCATATTCTAACATTACTTTTACACCGCATGGATTACCGTGTAGTATAAAAGACTTTTATTTTAAAAAGATTAATAAAAAGTTATTACTTTTACACCGCATAGTACTCCGTGCGGTGTAAAAGAAATTCATTTTTAATAATAATAAAAAATATATTGTTTTTACACTGTACGGATTACCGTGCAGTGTAAAAGACTTTTATTTTAAATATATTAATAAAAATTATTACTTTTACAACATGTGGTGCAAAAAGTACACATTTCTAAGTTGTGTGATTTTATAAATTTAAAAATAGATATTAATATTATAATAAATTAAGAAATTAAAATTAATTTTGAAATAAATTATTATATTTTAAATTTTGTAACTATTATTTTATTAATAATAAATAAATCATTATTTTTTAATAATTATGAAATAGTAATTATTATTAATATTTTGTAATTTTTTAATAAATGTAGTATTATTAATTTTAAATTTGTTATTATATTTAATAAATTTTAATAAATTATATTATATTTGATATTAAAAAAATGTCTCCATATTTTGTTACATTATTTTAATAAGCCTTTAATAATTTTTAATGTAACTTGATTTTAAATAAAATAATTTTAAATAAAAATTTTATTAAATTATGAAATTGTATTTATCAAAATTTTATAAATAAAATTATATATTTACTTTTTATTTGTCAAAAATATAAGTTTTATTAATTATTATTATTAATTTCGTATTTAAGAAAAAAATGATAAATTTATTATTAAAATTATAATTTATTAAATAATGATTACGAAATTAAAAAATAATATTGATTTATTTCTTGTTTTATTAAAATTTTCATAATTTATTATAATAATATTTATTTTTTAAACATATTAAATCTTATACTTTCTATAAAAATCTTACTTTTTACACCGCATGAGATTTGGTGCGGTTTAAAAAGAGACCTGATTCAACTGCTCTTATCCTCAATCGAATATGGTATACTTTTATAATATGCTTACATATTTCTTATTTTTAAATAATATTTTTATTAAATCTCATAATATATATTTAATAAATTTTAATAAATCATGTTATTTTCAAAAATAAAAAAATGGCTACATATTTTTTTAACATTAAATAGATTTTAATAAATCTTATAATATATTAAAAATTAGATTTAATAAATTACATAATTTTAATATATTTAATACTTACCAAATTTTAATGAGCAAGTGCAAATTTGCTAACAATGTGTCCTTCATTCGAATGAACATAAGCCTCATTCGTATAAAAACAAACGTCCGTTACATATTCGTTGGTCCAGGTAAAATATGGTACGTTTTATAAACTTTCAGGTTGAATTTGGTCCCAAAAAAACTCTCAGATATACAATTCTCCAACGTGTATACTTCTATGGCAAAAACGCTACTTTACCCTTTTGGAAATATTATTTGCTTTTTATGAAGGTGATTTGCATTTTAAGAATTCCACTTTCATATCACTTGTATATTAGGAATCGTCACTTGCATATCAAGGAATTTGCATGTTAGGGAATGTCTTTTGCATATTTGGAAAGGTCATTTGCATATTAAAGAAAGTTACTTGCATACCATGAAATGTCATTAACATGTGAGGGAAGATCATTTGCATTTTAGGAAGGCCACTTGTGTATTGACGTCAGTTGCATATATTAGAGAAGGCCAATTATATATTGGGAAGGTTAATTACATAATAGGAAATGTCACTTGCATATTGGGTAAGTGACTTGTGTTTTGGTGATTTATACATCAAGGAAGGTCATTTTATATCAAGGAATGTAACTTGCATATTAAACATTAAGGACAATTTGGTCCTTTCCCCCCTCACACTTATTAACACTCAGGTACCTAAACACTTTATGTCCCATTGCCAGTTACTTTTTCACATGTGGATTTATTCCCAATGATACGAATGAACCCTATAAATTAAGGAATTGTTCAGCTAAAACCCTTGAAGAACTTGTGTCTATATCTTTAGCTATAAAATGCTCCACAAAAGTTGATTAAACTTTTGTAATCCAAACGTATTCTATCCCGAATACTTAACACAAGTTAACACTTGCCAAAAAAACTTCTTAATTCATCAACTCTCTGAATAACTAAATACAACTGGATATATAAAATAAGAAAACTTACTAACCCTAATATGACTCAACATATTAAAAAAATAATATCCTGGATATTATAAAGATAATATCCCCAATGGATTTTACTAGATAATATCATCTAAAATATATCTAAAGGATTTATTCAACAAATATTAAATCTAAAAATTAATTAATAAATAAAAAATTATTAATCAACTCTTGGATCTTCATCACCCAATTTTCTCAATTATATATCATTGAACTCAATTATCATTTTATCACCCAAAAAAATAACTCAATTATTATTTGAAAGAAATAAATGCACTTTTTTGTATCACCAAAAAAAATAATAAACATACTTTTAGGTTATAGAGTAATGGATTTTCCCGCACAAAAGGAAATCAAAATCTAAAACTGTTGAGTTGCACAATAACCCTTTGTGTGAATAGCGGAAAAATTAAGGAGAAAAATATAATATGAAGGGAAACTTCTAAAAAGGAAATTTTATTATTTATTAATCTTTTTCATACCATTTTTCTCTCAATTTTCACCCATCCAAATATAGCAAATGTCACTTTGGAGAGAGTTTCGTGCTAAGGAATGCTAGCTTATAACTTCTATTCCTTGTCATTATCATATCTTTCTTTCTAATAAAAAAGGGTATATCATACTCCTCCCATTGAAACCTTGCTTTCTAGAAGAAATTATTCAGCCATAATATAAATCATTTAGAGATACATCAACGATCATTTTTTACTTTTACTCATAATTATACTCCTATTGATTTTATTTTTCAAATTTAGGACATTTATAAGTTAATTACACATTATTAGTTTCCGTCATGTTTTTAAAGGTAACTTATTTTTTGAAGCATAGGCTAGGGAGTACATAACTCTACTTTTTTATTTTTTTTGTAAAAAATTTTGGAAAGGTGAACGAGGAACAAATGGTGTCTTATATAGCATCCTACGTGGTGGCAAAGGTGACATCATACATGTCAACCATGATGTCTATATTATGCAAGAAGAGTTTGAACAAGCCCAAGATCCTTTTTATGACAACAAAGACCCAATCATTATAACCCATAAAATAATATGGGCCCTTCAGTTAGTTACAATTAAAGCTCATACTGTTAGTATACATACTGAGTAAATGAGGCCTTAACCATGCTTATTGAAGCCTACATGCATGATTTTGCATCCCATGGAAGCGTGAGAACGTGAGAAAGCATGAGTGCCCATAAAATGGGTGTAACATAAGCATGGAAGAAGCTTAAGATGACATATAAGGCCCATATGCAGTCCATATTGAAGAACTCATTTAAAATACCATGTGACAAGCAGATGCCTTGGAGGAGGAGCATAAGTGACATTCAAAAGCACTTAAGAAACATTTAGAAGACATCCTTATGCATCAAATAAGATGCAATTTTGTTTTAAATAGTTTCATTTTCTTTGTTTGCATTAAATAAGACCAATTGGTCACATATTGTCTTTTACTTCAAGTTTAAATAGTTTCCATATTTCTTAAGGTTTGAATGATGCCAATCAAATCAATCAATTAACACAAGGCATTATTATAGTATTTACGGATTAGGGTTTCACATTCTTGAGTGTTATATGGTGGCCTTTATGTAGACTACATTTTTATAATGGATTTTAATATTTGAATGACATTTCTTTTGATAATTATATTCTCTTATAAGCTTTGCTTACATCCTCATATTCTCATGTGAATACTCTGACAATATTAAGGGATGATCATCCTTATGATGTTTTTATTGCTAGGGTTGTAAGAGATAGATTCTCTAAGGTCCTACTTGCGATCATCTATATGGTTTTCTCACTTGTTTCTTTCTGATCAGTCCTAATCTTATATTAAAAGGGGTTAGGCTTACCTACAATCCAAGGGTAAGATAAAATTTCGCTTCCTTCTAGGTCATATCAATATTTGGCAGAGCGAGCAATCAATTAACCTCAAGAGATTGCTTAGCAACCATGAGCTAGGATGCCTCTTCAAGAACTACAGTAGGGTTCAAACCCCTTCCATATGGTTGTAAGTTTAAATGCCTTACCACTTAACCCACATCTAACGATGGGTTACTCTTTAATTTTTATTTCTATTTATGCCTCCCATTTTTAGTTGGTTTAAGCTTATTCATTAATGACAAATTAGGAACCTTTTCCAACGTTACATGTAGTGTAATAAGGGAAAACCAAAACTAGACCTCAAGAATGGGAAGGGGTCATATGAAGGGAAGAATTTGGTAGTGGCACATCAAAACTTCTCTATAGCCAAGTTCACCATCATGGGTTGGCGTAGTAATACAACCAAGAATTTTAATTTCTAGCGCGGCCTAGTCAATTTTGCAATACCAAAATTTTTTCTATCAAATTTTGTCAACTTCCAAACTTTATATCTTGGATAATGGATTTTTTTATTAGTTTATTCAAGTTCTCAAAATAGCCAAATAGAGCTTATGATAAGATCTAATTGTGAGGTCAAGCCCAAATTCCAACCTACGACTAAATTGGACACCTAATTGGTCAAATTTAAAGTTTCAAAATCAAAGTTTTGCTTCAAAACTGAATCCAACTATTATCAACAGCTTAGCTTTAACGATATGGGCTAATCCTTTATAAAATAATGAATTAATGTTCAAATTCTTGCTAGAGATGTACCCACATTTGTTGTCCAATAGCACTTTGAACAATATTGTCTCTACAAGAAGTGTACATGTACTTAGCAAATGAAAAGAGAAAGATTATAAAAAAAAACCCCTCAAAAATACAAAATAGTAGAAAGGGTGCTTGAATTTGCATAATGGGCATAATGGCCTCCTATCGCATTCAGGAGACATAAAGTTTTTGCTAATTTAGGATATCAACCAAAAAAATATTGTGTTGATTCATAATGTAGACCACCCTATCTCCCTAAATGATTTTTGTCCAATCTCATTGTGCAACGTGAGCTTCAAGATAATTAGTGAAGTTATACCTAACCATTTGATGGGAGCAAAAGAATTTCCTTATGGCAGAAAATTGATGCAGCTTCATTAGTGGTCGACATGGACGTGATAGCACCATCATTGGATTGGTGGTTCCTAAAGAACACTCTCCTCAACTTAAGATTAAGATTAGAAGTTGTGAATTTAATTATGAGTTGCGTGTCAACCACTAGTATGAGTGACATTTGAAATGATGATCTCGGAGTGATTCCAATTGAGTTAGACAAGGTGATGAATGATCATGGCATGAACTATTGGGATTAAAGCATATGCACACAGCAGAAGAAACAAATTTTGAAAAATTTTCTAATCCCGCTTTTGGATCTATCAAAGGCATTTTAGACAGAGCAGTTAGGACAGTATCTTAATTTTTTGTAGTTCTTGGATTCGCAGCAAGCATTAATCTTTTTCAATCTCCAAGAGCCAACCTTCTTTGATTGCCTTCCTCTACTAGTATCCACGCGAACAGTGCCTAATAACGGCAGCGTACTAGCACCCTTTGTTTCACTCTCTCTTGGGTTTCAGTGGCTCACTCAATCAAATTCGAAAATGCATACCCTCTATTACTTATGAGTCTTCATATTTATAGAACTCATGGAGTGTATTATAATTCAAGATTAATTCTTTATTAATTTTGAAAATCCGAATTCGATATAGATATTCAAGATCAATCTTGATCAATCTTGAATCTCCAAAAGATATTCAAGGTTAATCTTTATTAATCTTGAAATTCGAATTCCAAAAGATATTCAAGATTAATCTTTATTAATATTGAAATTTAAACTCAAAAGGATATTCAAGATTAATCTTTATTAATCTTGATATTCAAATTATGAAATTCAAATTTGGATTAATCTAATTTGACCAAATCATATCTATTGAATTAATCCTAACAATGAACCAATTGATTTAATTTATCTTTATAAATTAAATCCAAATATAAATGTTAGTTATTTAATTTATCAGATAAATTAAATATCAAAATTAACACATATATTAATATTAATATTATTGTCATTTCAAATTTACATATATAATTCGAAAAACCCTTGATACTAAAACTCGTGTTGGGCTATTCTTGCATGCGACCCTGTAAGCCCATATGAAGTTGGCAATGTGCTAAACTTAGAACTAGCCCACAAGTCGCAAGTAGCCTCTAATAATACATTACGACTACCCAAATCACATAAGGATCGTTAACACGATTCAACCTGTATGTAACTGCGTCACATCCCTTTTGTCACACGATATCTCGGTTAAGGATGAGGCATGGATGATGACATCCTCCTATTCCTAACCATTACTTTCTCGATCATTGAGTAGTCTGATCTTAGAAACGAAATCTCCTTTTCGCTATAGTATGGTCGTACATTTCTCAGATTGACTCATTAAGGGGCCCAGTAATATCTCTCAACTAATGCGAGGGACAAACCTCATCTTGATCACTCACATTCCTCCACATGAAAAACCCCTAAGCCGATTATAGCCTTTATCATCACCAGATCAAATGTGACTTTTTGACTAAGCCAAAATTTAGCGATTCTCATATAGGAATCCATGATGATCTCAGGTCAAAGGGCGTGGGGACGTGATTACATATGAGATAAGCTAATGACTTAATCCATGCAACTTTCTCATAGCTGGTCGATCCAGCACATTGTACTTTTACAAGTGCTTAAGACTTTGACTTGTATCTTCATACCCTATCAAGGTCATACTGATCTTATTTCATCTTTACTCCTGCATAGATAACCGACCAGGGACATTTAGGATGATCTTTATAACTCGTAAAAGGATGATATTATTATAATAAATGTGTAAAAAATATAATAACAAAATGGAGAAAAATAGCATTAAATATCAATAATGTTTAAGGTATAATGATTGGCCCTTAAGGCACAATTTCCAAGATGAACATTTTTCAAAGAAGAACAAGGCATGGAGCAAAGAGCCCAATCTCAGGGATAGAGGTCCAACATTCCAAGAGACTCATTACAAGGTATTGAAGGTCCAATGACAAGTGCAAGGACCAAAGCTATGGAGGCAGCCCTCAATTACCTTATAAGATAGCTTAAAGAGTTGAAGCACATTCATTTAGAAGAGATATCCTTTAATATGTCCAACAAAAGCTCAAGAATGTTAATCACACTGCCGGAAGCCCAACAAGTTGATGTACAAGATCTGTGCAATATCCATATTGAAGAATTCACACCATGTGACAATCATATTCCTTGGACATGGAGCATAACTAATGTCCAAGAGCACTCAAGAAGCATCTAGAAGACATTCTTATGCATCAATCAGATTTAGTTTTGTTTTAAATAATTTCCTATTTTTCTTTACATTAAATAAGGTCATTTGGTTAAAGATTGTCTTTTACTTTAAGTTTAAGTAGTTTCCTAATTTCTTTAGGCTTGAATGGTGCCAATCAAATCAATAAATCATCATAAAGGCATCATTATTGTTGGAAATTGTACCATAAGGGCCAACCATTGTACCTCACACATTATTTATTTTAATATATTTTCTCCATTTAATAATTATATGTTTCACATGTTTATTATGATAATTGCATCCATAGATGAATTATGAATATTATCTTAAATGTTCCTGGTTCGTTGTCTATGCGGGAGCATAGAGAAAGAAAGACCAGTATGAATTTAATAAGGTATGGAGATACAAGTCAAAGTCATAGGCACTTCTAAGAGTACAAAGTAATGGACTGACCCACTATGACAAAGCTACATGGATTAAGTCATTAGTTTATTGATCGAACCATATTTTTACACACTTTTCCATAGATAAATTAGGGATTTCGATACATTTACTAGATTAAAATTACGTAATTAAGCACTAATTCGAAATAAGGACGTTTTTATGGAATTAAACACAATTAGGGGCAAAATGGTCTTAAATTGCTAGTTTATTCGTGCAATCATCTCCTTTAGCTTTTGATATTATTTGGTACTTAATTCTTGCATTGCAGGTATTTAGGAGGAATTTGACAAATTCAAAAAATGATAGAAAAGGGCCTACAAATTAATGACAGTCTGGTGCTCAAATTTGGAAATGATAAGTTAGTTCACCATTGATGCTATGCGTTTTGGGGATGGAGGATGTTAAAAACCTAATATACTACCAGACTACACAGCAGAGACGGAAGAAGAGGGACCAGCCGCCAACTCTCAAATTCAAATCCCCTTGACCACAAAAAAAGCAAAAGAAGAAGGCAAAAGAGGTGGCGACCTCAGCAAAAAGCCACTAAAGAAACTGAGAACAAGAACAACCAGCGGCCACCTCCATTTTCTTAACTCTTTCTCCTCACGCCACTTGGAGACAGAGATCAGAGAGCCACCTTCATGGAGGGATGATATGTACACACAGCCACCACTTCTTCAATCCCTTTCGTCCATTCGTTCTCTCCTTTCATCATGCTTGGAATCATTCACGACGCCACCACACTTGGGAATTCCTCGACCACGCACCAAATTTCATCTACACTAAGAGACGCCACCTCCATCTCCCTCCCCTCACGACACAGCACCTGGACCGCCCACGTCGTCGGCATTCGTTCCTCTCAGCACACACAGAAGGAGAAGTAGCGATGAGAGGAAGGGAGACAGCAATGCCTGGAGCAGAGACCACCACCACGCTATACATGAGGAGACCTTCACACCTTGGGTTGAGCTCAGCCATGTCATTTTCTCTGTGTTGCTTTATTGAAGAAAATGATGGCTTGGATGTTTAATCTCATATTTTCTAAAGTAATGCGTGGCTAATTGTTTTATCTCTTGGTGATGGATTTTTGGCCTGAGCTCACTGAATTACATAGGTGATTTTTCTATCATTCCATTTCTCTAAAATTATGTATTTGGATTTCCTAGTTATAGGGATGATTGTATATGATTTTAGAACTGAGATGGATGTTTATTTATCATTGTTTTTATGCACTATGAAACATATATCCGTTATTGATCTCTTGATAACATTAATTTTATTACGTTAATTAGCGTGTTATTTCTAGTTAATATGATTATTTTGTGTTTTGAAATGGCTGTTTAGCATTTCATTCTGAAAAGACTCATATTACATTATTCCGATATTGATTGTGCATTAAACGATTTTTAACAATACCTCAATAAATAATAGTTAGCTATGTTCATAGGAGCTATTATCAATTGAGAATATTGGACTTGAGTGTTAACTTGAGGTTTTACTAAAGGTTTAATTATTTTTCAACTCCCACAATTATTTTTGAGCAAGGATGGTCACATATCTATTACCAAATGCATTCATCATTCTTGAAAATCCAAAAGAATTCATTTAGTTTAAATTCATTGCATTTAGCTTTATAAAGAAAATCAATTTTATAAAAACCCCTTTCTTATTTTTAGCACTTAGTTTAAACTTAGGGATTTGAAACAAAGGCTCCTTGATAAGAGAACGATCATAGGGTTGATGCACTATATTGCATTAGTTTTAGGTAATTTTTGATTGGGTCTTGAGATGACTAGAGGCCGCGAAAATCACTTATCTCATATGTAATCACGTCACAATGCCCTTTGACCTGAGATCATCATGGATTCCTACATGAGAATCGCTGAGTTTTGACTTAGTCAAAAGACACCTTTGACCGGGTGATGATAAATGCTATAATCGGGGTTAAGGGTCTTTGATGTGAAGGAATGTGAGTGATCAAGATGGAATTTGTCCCTCATATTAGTTGGAAGATATTACTAGGCCTTTCGATGAGTAAGTCTGAGAAATGTATGGCCATAATATAACGAAAAAGAGTTTTCATTTCCTTGATCAAACTAATTATGGACCAAGAAAGTAATGGTCAAGAATAGGAGGATGATGTAACATCCTAAATTTTTATTTAGAAGATTTAATTATGATTAAGAAGTAATTATTTATTTAGAATATTTAATTGTTATCTAGAATTAAAATTTTTGTTAAGTATAATTTGTTAGATAATTATTTGTGTCAAAAAGAATCTATCATAATGTGATGTATATAAATAAAAGAAAATCTTAAATAATTAAAAGATAATTTTATATATAGGAAAAAGCAAAAAAAACATATATTAAGGGGCACGTGGCCCCCCAATGAAATTTACATACATATTAAAAAAAGAATCAAAGGAAAAGTAGCTGCACGCGTCACGTCATGGTATATATATATTGAACTCACAACGATTAGGTTTTCAGCATCTTCTTTCCTACCTTTTTCGTCTCTTGCGGCATTGTTGCTCTCCTTGTGTGTAAGAGTTTGTTTCAGGATCAATTAGGTAATTAAAATTACTTCCTTTCAGATTACTTCCTTCATAAAAGTTTTTCTAAATAATTTTCTCTTTCTAATGGTAGTAATATCATACTGATTAGATAAAAATTTAAGATTAGGGTCTGAGATAAAGATTGAGTTTTGTCAAGAACTTTCTAATGGGAGATTGAGGGGAAATAGTTATTAATTTTCCTTAATTTGGATTCATTACTTGGCTGTTGTTATGACTTAAAGTAATTATTCGATTGAAACAGTTTATAATTTATTCTATATAGGTTGCTTACACATATTATGGTTGAGTTAAATGACTTGTAAGTATTATTGAAAATATTTTTTAGGGTTAATCAGCTTATGATGTTAAACAGATAGAGAATATATAATTTAACTGTTTTAGGTTTGAAACTTTAAATTTTAAATTTAAGGTTTTTGTACGAATGATTAAATTGAGGTCAAATTAAATGAATAATTATTCCAAGGCTTTAAATGGATTCAACCAAGTTAAGTATTTAAATTGTATGTATTAAATTTGCATATGTGTCATTATGTAGATTGATTTGAGTGTGGTTGGTACTTTTGTGGCTTGAACTTTCAAGTATTTTGGAGTTGAGGTAACCATGGTTAATTCATTTTATATGTTTGCATGGATTGTAAGGTATTTTCGATACCTTAGTTATATTACGAATCTTATCTATATTTTAATATGTTCAATTTTAGTGAAGTGAGAAGTATTTTCTTTATATATATATATAAAGAATATGTTTTGCTTGAAAATATGTAGGATGAACTTTTCATAATTTATCTTTATCTGTAACATATTGTGAATTTATGCATTTGTAGGGAATTGACATATTAGGTGGTATGGAAGAAGTTGGGTGATCTTGTGATGATGGGACTTATGTAATGTATTGTAAATGTATTCGTAGTTGCCCCACTATTGATCATAATAGTTAGCTGTATTGTGACTTAAACCTAGGTGGGGAGTCGACCTAGACCCAAGTGGGAGGCCAGGTTTTATTAGGACTCACACGCAAGTGGGGAGTTGGCCTAGACCCAGGAGGGAGGCTAGGATTCATTGTGATTCACACACAAGTGGAAAGTCGTGATAGAGTAATATGGAGGAGCAGGATGGAGGGATCACTTTTACATTATGATAAACCTTAATCTTGTTTGAATATTATATATCAGCACTGCTTCACTAACTTATAATCCTGTATTGTATATTCTATGAATTGATTGTTGCTTACTGGGACTTTATGTCTCACCCTATCGATATTTATCTTTTTCAGGAGAGGAATTTAGTGGTTCGAGGTATGAAGGGAAGAAGCCAACAGTTTGATAGTAGCTATCACTGTAAGCTTAATAGTTAAGCTATTGTAAGGAGAAATGTATATTGTCAAACTCATAGGGCTTGCATAATTTGATTATACCTTTATGATTATATTGTAAAATTGTACTCATTAATAAATTGTCTTGTGGTATGTGTAAGATATTAAGGATTGATCTGAGGAATATGTGGTTAATGAGATTATTAATAATTGTTCTGGTTTTTGTGACTTATAATGGTGACTTGTTGTAATATCCCAAATTTTGTGAATGGAAGCAAAGGCCAAACCGATAAATTACGAAAGGGTTTAAGACTCATAGAAAAGAAAAATATAAAGGAAAATGCCTAAATAAGAAAGAGGATAATCGACTAAGTCCATAGCCTTGAGAATTTCAAGTAAGAATGACCCAAGTGCAATGGCCTAAATGACAAGAGTAAAATGGTCACTTTGATTAAAAAGGCCTGGGACAGAAATGTCATCAAATAATAAGGACATTTTAGTAATTCTGTCAAAAGTCAACAAAAAGTCAAAGTTGACCAAACTGTCAAAGCGGACCAAAAATGTCAAAATTGGACCAAGGGTAAAGTTGGAATTATGAAAGAGTAGAAAAGGTAATGGTATTTTGGAAATTATGGCAAAAGTAGAAAAGGTAGTGGCATTTTCGTAAATAAGTGGTAAATAAAGGATTTCAGAGTTAAGGATGACTGAGAAATAATTATTTGAGGTGGCAGAAGTCCTCAAATGCCGAAGACCCAAACTAAGAAAAGTTTAGTTGCGTTATAAAGTAATTAATAAAATTATTACCCGGTACATGGTGCGGGCAGTTTCGCTGAACGGAGAACAACAGTGCCCGAAAGCCCGAAAAAGTATTTTCTTATAAAATTAATTACGGAAAATCCAGGAAGAATTTTGAGGAATGAAAAAGAGCTTGAGAATCAGGGAAAATTATAGAATTTTTCCATGTCCTTAAGTCAAATTGGCCGCCGGAAGCCCGTTTTACGGTGTTGCACGCAAATCGAGGAATCCTGACGAGTTACGAGGGAAACCCGGAGATGCTATGGACTACGACATGATGCCACCTAGGCAAGGAAGCCTAGGGAATGGCACCACATGAAAGATAAAGTCTCCAGAAAAGTAAAAAACTACCCATGTAAAGGATACTTTACGGAAATGCGTGCCACCGGATCAAGTAACTGGACCGAGCAAAGGCCCAGCCAGCAAAATCTGACACCTAGGGGTCTGAAAAGCTACTTTTTCAGCTAGGAGGAGACAAGGTGATGTGGCTAAATGTGGAACAAGTATTTCCCAACTTGGTCTCCAAGTTTCATTAACAACCACACATTATTCCAAGAGCAAATTAATGTAGGCAAAACCTCTCTCTCCCCCTCACAATTTCGTCCCTCCTCTCTCTCTTGCAATCTGAAATTGCTCTCCCTTCTCTCTAGCCAAAAACTCCATTCCCAAGCAAGAAGAAGAAGATCCAAGCTTCCATAACACAAGGTAATGTGTTCTTGCAACCAAATCCCTCTCTTCTTGAGTCTTGCAACCACTACTATCTTCTCTTGACTTGTTCCTTGGATGAGCCTCTCTTTTAGAAGAGGATGGCTAGGACTTCAAGAGTTAAAAATGGAAAGGAGAAGGTTTTAAAAGTGGTATATGGTTGCAAGCTCTTCCTTGAGGGGTAAAAGACTAGGTGTAGCTTGTTGGATGTTTTGTGTTGTTGTAAAAATTATGGGAAGCTCAAAGTCATGGGGAGGTGCTGCCCAAATTTTGAGTGATCTAAGAGGGAATGTTTTTTAGTAGATCAAAGTTAAGAAAATGGGTTTTGGAAGCAAGGAAACACATGGTTTCATGAGCAAAGTTGAAAAACCCTTCCTTTCCTTATTTTTGCTATTTTCGTCCAAGCTAAAGAAGAAATAGAAAGGATGTGTTTTTGAGCATTTTTATGGTTCCATTGGCTTCAAAATGATGTTTTGTGTAGGATAAAGCCAAGAGATGGATTTTAGAAGCTTAAAGGGCCATAAAAATCAAGTCTTGAACTTGTAGGACATTTAGAAAACCAAAAGAGGGTTTATTGTGTTTTTACAAGTTTTATGGCACCTTGGTGGTTGTATGTTTAAATTGATATAAATTTTACAAAATTTGGATGTGTACATTAAGAGATATGGTTTTCCAAAGTTAAGGGGAAAACTGGAAAAACAGACAGTGACCATTTGGACATTGCTACGGTTTTGGAATAAACTGATTCAAATGGGCAAGGACTGGAACCAATGAGTATTTTTCCCCTATAGATCACTTAATAAGCTAAATTTAGAAATTGGAACCACTCCATTTTGAGTTTTATAGAATTAATTATGAATTTTCAAAGTTGGGCCAGAAATCTGGAAAATGGGCCAGTGAACAGTAACAACGTTTTTAAGAAAAAGAAAATTTTTTAAGTTCACTAAAAAGGCCAAATTGAGTTATCCGAGACCCAAGAGTGATTCATAAGTGATCAAATAAGAAAATATAGGGGGGAGAAGGAGGTGTCACAGCTAATCCATACAAGGGTTCAAAATAATCTTAGAGCAAGATATTTAGCCACTCATGTTTAAGAAACTCAAAAGAAAACACACTCACACCAGCACAAATACAGAACAAAGGAAAGGAAAGGAGAATGGAGAAGAAAGAACAAGATGTGAAGCCAAAATCTCTTCCAAACTTCAAAACCCACTTCAATCTTCACCAAAATCCATGCCCTAGACATCAAGAAGCTCGGCAGTCATCCATGAGTTGGAGGCTTTAAAATCTAAATTTTGCTGATTTAGTGCCTTTGTGAGGAATTGTTTTGAGTTGGGCGTAGTTTGCTTCTAAGCGTCCTGCACCCTCTGAACACTCCTCCCCCGCAGTATCACCATACTCATCTCCTCCAAGACTGAATCATCACATGATTACACGAGCAAATGACATGTCCAAACCCAAGGTTCCTATCGATGGTACAATTCCTTGGCCAAAAGCACATCTCTCTTCTGTAAATTCCCTGATCATAGTGCCTCGGTCTGTTTCCCTGATCATAGTGGAGAGACACCATGGCTTCCAAATTTCAAGCCATTCTAGACACCAAGACATGGATTCTTGTTTCGTGTTCCTCTGCTCCTCACGACATCATAGGATGCAAGTGGATTTTTTGGATCAAGTATGCTTCGGACCGTTCTGTTGAGCATTTCAAGGCGCGTTCAGTCGCTAAGGGCTTTCATCAACAGGAAGGTGTTGATTTTTCTGAGATATTCTCCCATGTGGTTAAACAAGTGATAATTTGCACTGTGTTATCTTTTGCGGTTTCTAAAGGATTCAAAACTTACTGATGAACTTGGCATCTCTCTATCACAGATCCAACATTATATTGTGATAATCTGGGAGCCACATACCTTGCAGCAAATCCAGTTTGTAACTCTCGTGCCAAGCACATAGCTCTTGACTACCACTTTGTTCGAGAAAGGGTTGCGGCTAAATCTCTCAAAATAGTGATTAATTCTTCCAAAGACCACTTGGTTGACATCCTAAGCAAGACTCTGACAAATGACCGTTTCATCTGGTTGAGAACAAGTCTAAATGTTTGTTCCACACATTTGGACTCGAGGGGGCATGTTAACACACAAAGGTCATCAGCTCAGTACCTAAGATCCAGAACCAAGGCCCAGGCCTCATAATAAGAAGAGTCCAGAACATCTAGATATTTTGTTTCCTTTATATTACGTGTCACAATCTGCTTTTGAACTTTTCCTTAGTCTCGATCCTTTAGCCTACATATACTGATGTAAATGCTCCCAACAATACAAGGGGAATTCACAATTCAATCACTTTGTTATTTTGCCCTTTTGTGCTTTGAGGTTTGATAGAGAGGGAGGATAGAAACAATGGGATTTGGTCGGAGAAAGAATCATCGGTGGGACTGAGGGTGATTAGAGTGAAGCGAGTGGAGAGTAGGTAAGGCTGCAGAGGTAGAACTGAGTGGAAAGAATTTTTGCCTACGTGGAGATGAGCTGGGAGAAACTCTTGTGATGTAAGATAACTCATAATTGAGTTAGAGATGGGAATGATAATACAATAAAAAAAAATAAGGGACTAAATCACATGAGTTAAAAGTTTAGAAACTAACTAGCGTCGAAGTTTTAAGTGGGTGTTTGAAAAGCTAAAATATTAATTTTAAGCAGTTAAAACAAGATAAAACCTCTTTAAGTAAGAATTCAAGCGCAACATCCATAGGTAAGCAGCAAACATCTTACACGAGTTTCATAAAGACACCAATTTACCTCTCTCTATGTCTACATGGTATAAAAATATCAAATATTACCTATAATTTTTAATATAAGAATCAGTTGACTTTTATTTTTTTAAAAAGATTAATATTACTAAATACGTTATTTAAAAGTATTTATTTATAGATTACTAAGTAAGGAGCTTCAACATTTCCTTCGTTGGAAGGAAAAACTGTCTATTAAGGTCATACACTACTTCGTAACGGCACAACTGTGTCTATTAGAGGGTTTTGAAAACCCTCTCTGTCCTTCCTCTTTCATTTCTCCATATCACGACTCCTCTCTCGTCCCAGCGCCTCCTCCTTCATTTATCCATATCTTGAGCCATCTCGTTCCAGCGCCGCACGCGCTCCTCCCTCTTGTATGAATATTTCTAACATGCCTCTTATAAACGTCCTTCACAACATGGACGTGAAAAAGCCAAAAAAAGTTAAGTGAACAATCTTAGAATACATAGATCAGAATATATCATCATAACTATATAGACTAAAATATACATTTAGTCCTTTAATATTATATAAGGTTTTATTTTGAATCCTTAAATTTAAAAAATGCAATTTTACTCCTTTATCATTAACATAATTAGTTTTACTTAACAAAAAATACTAATTCAACCATTATTCTAAAATTAAAGATGTCAAAATATACTCAAATTTTGAGTATTTAATATTCTTTTTTATATTTTAAAGTTAACAATATTTTCTTGGCATTTAATTATATAATTACCATTTAAATTTGCTGAGCCTCCGTTTTCTGTTAAGTTAAACTAACTGCATTACCAATAAAGGATTAAAGTGTACTTTTTAAACTTAAGGGATTAAACTAAAACATAACATATACTTAAAGAATTAAATGTATACTTTAACGTAATTATATATAAATGAACCACTTTGGGAAAAGATATCAATGAGCACGCATTTAATTTCTATCATCATAACTATATATAAATGAACAGCTTTTATTGGGTAATGAACAAGCATTTAATTTCACACTTAGTTCTCCATCATACATACTTAAGAACCATGCATCAAATTTTTTTTATTGTATTATCACCAAAAAAATTTATTGCATTAACCAAGAAAGCTATAATATGAAAATGGTTTCGAATTACATTTTGATGAATGAATCTATCTTCAATACCTACATTTTGAATATAAATGAACCATTTTAATTGGGTGGAGACATGGAGATTAATGAACATGCATTTAATTTCACACAATTAGTTACCAATACATACATAAGAACAATTATATTGTTTATTGTATTAACCAGGAAAGTTATTCATGGACATAGTTTCAATTACATTTTGATAAATGAATCTATCATCAATACATACGTTTTCAATAAACGGATACATTCATCAGATTCTATCATGACCAACTGTACATAGATGAAACCACACTCTCATTTGGTGAAGAGATTAATGAACATGCATTTAATTTCACACTTTTATTGTATTCAGAATGAGTAATTTTATACTATCTTTGGTACTTAATATAAAAAATCAATTGACTTTTGTAGACTAGGGAAATTAAATTAACCATTTTAAAATATTTATATTTATCACTTTTCTCCAAACTAAATAGCCTCACATGTCAACTGATATATAAATATATAGTAAAACATATAAATAAATACTTTAAAGTAATTTATTTAGTTTCTTTAGTCTTCCTAAGAAAGGTTTTCGACTCTTATATTAAGTATTAAAGGTAGTATGTACCATCATATTTTGTCACGAATAACGATAAATTAATCTTGTTGGATCTTTTATTTCCAAAGAAAGATATGATTTTAAATTAGAAAATTGAACAATGAAATTCCAAAAACATTTCATAGGGAGATGGATGAGAATATAAGATTATAATTTACCAAAACCAGCACCAATAAGCCTATCCGACACTAGTATAAATAGAGGATAGAAGAAGCAAGAGAACCGCACCACAGTCCTGAAGCAACTACTCTTCTAATAGTAGTTCCACACAATAGCCATTGAAATGGGTCCTTTGATGTTAGCTGCAGCAATCTTTGGTGGTCTTGTTGTACTGAGATGGCTTCTTAGGAATGTGAATTGGTGGATACATGAGCGTCCCTTAGGTGATAAGCAATATTCTTTGCCTCCAGGAGATATGGGATTGCCCATCATTGGCAATATGTGGTCCTTTCTTTTGGCCTTCAAGTCTGGTCGTCCTGATTCATATATGGAATCCTTTGTAAAAAAGTCAGTATATCTATAAACTCTTCCTTTCTCTTTTCTTTTCACAAATATGATCTAATTATTGGAACATAACACAATGATGCAGATATGGCGACAGTGGCATATACAAGTCGTTGATGTTTGGGTTTCCAAGTGTTATTGTGACAACGCCTGAAGGTTGCAAGAAGGTTATGATGGATGATGACAAATTTGAGCCTGGATGGCCTGCTTCAACTGTAGAGCTCATGGGAAAGAAATCATTCATTTCAATTCCTTACGAAGAACATAAGCGTCTAAGGCGTCTGACTTCTGCTTCGATCAATGGGATGGACGCGTTGTCCTTTTACTTGACCAAAATTGAAGACATTGCCCAATCTTCATTGGAGAAATGGAGCAAGATGGGAGAAATTGAGTTTCTCACTGAGCTACGGAGATTCACCTTTCGCATCATCATGCATATTTTCGTAGGCTCTGAGGGAGATGCTGTGATGCATAATCTGGAAAAGGAGTACACAGCCCTAAATCTCGGTGTTAGAGCTATGCAAATCAATATTCCAGGATTTGCATATCATAAGGCCCTCAAGGTATCCATATCACTGTTGCATTACACAATTAGAATTGCAATTTATATATCCATCATAACTTTTTTACTTGAAATTATGTATGTTTTTGTTTGATTATCAGGCTAGGAAAAAGCTTGTAGCTGTATTTCAAAGTGTTGTTGATCAACGAAGAAAAGAAATGAAGGAAAATGTTCATTACAGAAAATCCAGAGACATGATTGATGCTCTTATTAATGCTGAAGATGAAAATGGAAATAAATTGGACGATGAGCAAATCATTGATACGATGTTAATGTATTTGAACGCTGGTCACGAGTCATCAGGTCACACTACAATGTGGGCAACAGTTTACCTGCAACAACACCCAGAAATTTTCCAGAAGGCCAAGGTACCATGAATTTGCTCTTCTAGTTCTGTAATATTGTAAAGTTATGAAGAATTTGTGTTCAACTATGCCGCTTTAAAATTAAGTCTCAATTGGATCCTAAATTATGAATTCTTTTTCATAGACAAATATGAATCCAAAGTGATTATAATATACATTGATAATTTGTGTAGGATGAGCAAGAAGAAATCATCAGAAGAAGGCCTCCAACACAAACTGGGTTGACACTTAAGGAAATTCGACAAATGGAATACCTTTCTAAGGTAATTTTCATTCTAACACCCACATACTCAAACTCGTACATATGATTTGCAGCTACGTATTCTTCAATCCTTAGACTGACTTTGTCTTATACTATATATATATATATATATATTTGTTTCCTGCTTTACGTATATAGGTGATTGATGAAACTATGCGTTTGGTTACATTCTCATTGACCGTCTTCAGAGAGGCAAAATCAGATGTCAATATCAATGGTTCGTTCTAAATCATTTGATTGTAATCTATTATAGGGTTTGAACTTTATGTTGTTTCTAGTACTACTGATTAAATTTGAATTCTATAGGATACCTTGTTCCAAAAGGATGGAGAGCCCTTGCTTGGTTCAGGACTATCCATTATGATCCTAAGATATATCCAAATCCCATGGAATTCAATCCTTCCAGATGGGATGTGAGTTGCTCATATACATTTAGATATATAACATTATATATCTCTAGTAACATTCATTTAGAAAAATATCTTTTAACTATTTATTTTATGCTTGTGTGGTGTAGAATTTTATCCCAAAAGCTACGGAGTTTATGCCATTTGGAGCAGGAAGCAGACTCTGTCCAGGAAATGAGCTTGCGAAGCTGGAAATTATCGTGTTCCTTCATCACTTCCTTCTTAATTATCGGTATATTTCACACTCGAAAACTTGTCAATTATATGTTAAGATTATAACTACTTGTATGAACAATCAATTTTTGATCAAATTAATAATTAATGTCTTGGTGGTCTTGTATGGAAGGCTTGAACGACTGAATCCGAAGAGTCCTGTGATGTATCTTCCACACACAAGGCCTGTGGATAACTGCGTGGCAAGGATTCATAAAGTCTTCGAAGCATGATCAAACTCAAGTGATTATCTTTCTGGATTGGGATCTCATATTATGATGTCCTTCATTGTCTTCGTTTGATTGTAGCACTCATGAGACTATATCCTGGGAGTTTAATATAATTATATAATGAATAATAACACTCAGGAAACTATATCTTGAGAGTTCAACATATTATATATTAATGTTGTCGTTTGTCTTATCTACAATCCTATATGTTGGATGTATGCTTAATGCTTTTATTATCAAATAAAAAGAATATTGATTGGGAAATTCTATATATCCTATATGTTGGATATGATATATACTTAATGTTAAAAAGTAGAATGAAAAATGAAGAAGTCAAATATTCGAAACGCTAATTATGAAATCCTTTCTCTTCCGCTTGACACCTAACGCACCATCCTTATAGACTTACATAGAGAAGCCCTTTCACATCTTTAGCCGAAATGGTTGGGGACAGTAAAGGATCCCTTTTTCAGGGTTACTACGAGGGAATATACCCAATGAAGATGGGGTAGGGCCTATAACTCCGAGGATTAGAGCACAAGGGTACAAACCACTGTTGAATTCAGTTTATGGTGAAAAATGTTAGGTTAAGATGTAATGTTAACTTTAGAATTTTTTAAGGAGCAATGCTATCTTTGAAGCCAAGTTTCAGAATAAAGCAATACTGCAACTTATCATTAAAATGTTAAATGATCAATGTCAATTTTTAATAATGGATATTAGTTTTTTAAAGTAGTGGGGCAACATTGCTTTTGTAATAATTTAGTGTGTAAGGACATTAGTTTTGGAATGATAATATAATAGGCATACATTTTTTTAACCAAAAATAATCGGCATTTATTAAAACTAAATAAATAAATTTCTTACATAATCATTGTAACTTTTTAAATAACCACTTGACCAGGTCAAATTTGAGTATTAGAGTCCAATTAGGGGTAGCTCCTCCAAAAGTGTTTTTGCATTATTTTGTAATAATGCAATGTGTCATCAGCAAAATTCAATATCTTTTAGTTCACTTTTAAAGAATCCAAAAATTCTCTTTCCATTTATTTTAGTTCTTACACACACACATATCAAACATGCCGAAGTTTGTTATGAAATTATATAAATGTGGATGTCTATAAAGTTCTTTGGATTCCTCTTAGGATTCTCTCTCTCTCATTACCAAATTCTATAACCTCCCACCCTTATTATTTCCCATGCTTAATGTCACCTTCTTATAACCTCCCATGCTTTTATGTATATCATAATGTGGATTAATCCTTGTGTTTATGGCATTGTG
>JANTPZ010140596.1:0-10494 GCA_025593235.1 Vachellia pachyceras | reverse complement strand
CTTTCTCTTCCTTCACCTTTGTTTTTTGGATTCGAAGCTTAAATTTGATTCTGAATTAATGAATGTTGACTGAATAATAGAGCAAGCATATTCTTTATTACCTAATAAATTTACCTTTTTCCCCATGTCGCATATCAGGTGTCAGTTTTTACATTTATCTTTGGCGTCCATATTTTGAATATTTCTGACAATTTTTGTGTGCTTCTTTGTATAATTTAAAATCCAGATTAAACTTGGGTCTCAATATTATTTCTATATGGAGACACAAACCGCACTTGCTGTGCCAGATGAAGACAATTGTCTAGTGATTTACACATCAAGGGCCTGGAAGGCACATTCTGTTATTGCAAGATGCCTAAATATTCCTGAGCATAATGTTCGTGTAATCACAAGAAGGGTTGGCGGTGGTTTCGGTGGAAAGTACGTAAAATCCTTTCCTGTAAGTATCTAATTATATATATTTATTTATATATTCTTTCTACTTTGTTGCCTTTGTATCTAAATTATGCTCGTGTTGACCATACATGTGAATTTGAATAGCTTAGTTGAAAAAGGCATGCAAAGAATGTGAGGATTGGTAGGAATAGCACGAGAGTTTCTTAGGTTGCTTTATAAGAACTGACTAGCAATTGTGCATGAGTAGATTTAGATGCAAGATATGGGTTTTTTTTTGGTATAGCAAAATAATCCTCACATATCATGTTACAACAGAATTGTATCCGTTTTTCCTTTGTTTTTTTCCTTTAAATCAACAGAATTTGTATTTCTAGTTCAGTAGAAGAAAATGGATATAATATGCATAGTGTTCATGATTGGTTTAAGTACTTACAATTAAATCCTTTAGATGGCTACAACATTTGCACTTGTGGCGCACAAATTACGCTGCCCTGTCAGAATGTATATGAATCGCAAGGCATATGATAATGTCTGGAGGAAGGCATCCTATGAAGATAACTTACAATGTTGGATATAAAAGCACTGGGAAGATTACTGCTTTAGAACTTAAGATATTAATAGATGCAGGGATATATCCAGTTCTATCTCCATTAATCCCATTAGCTTTTGTTAATGCACTTAAAAAATATGATTGGGGTGCTCTATCTTTTGATATTAAAAATATGCAAAACCAATCTTCCCAGTAGATCTATAATGAGAGCACCTGGGGATGTTCAGGGATCATATATTGCTGAAGCTATAATGGAACATGTGGCAGATACACTTTCAATAGATGTAGATTCTGAGAAGCATTAATTTCCACACATACGAAAGTCTCCGCACTTTCTACAATATTGCTGCAGGTCAACCTCATGACTATACCTTAATTTCAATATGGAATAAGTTAGCAATCTCTGTAAAGTATGACCTGAGGAGAGAAACAGTGAAAGAGTTTAATAGGAATAAGATATGGAAAAAAAAGAGGTCTATCTCGTGTGCCTGCTATGCATGTACTGAATGTGAAACCATTTCCAGGAAGAACTAGTATTTTAAGCGACGGATCTGTTGTTGAAGTTGGAGGGATTGAAATAGGTCAAGGTCTCTGGACTAAGGTGAAACAAATGGCTGCATACGCTCTTAGTTTGACCCAATGTGATGGATCTCAAGACCTCTTGGATAAAATACGTGTCATACAATCTGACACATTGAGCTTGATTCAAGGAGGATTTACAGGTAATAGTACTACATCAGAATCAAGCTGTGAAGCAGTTAGGCTTAGCTGCAATGTCTTAGTTCAGAGGTTAATGCCAGTCAAGGAAAAGTTGCGGAAGGAGATGGATTCTGTCAAATGGGAGACACTTATTTCTCAGGTATATACTGGATGATTAAAAATAAAATAAAATGGTCATTCTTATTTTTCATGTTTTGGTGATAATGTATTCCATGAGCTTTTTAACAATCATGTGGTAACTGTCCATATACACTTCACTTCGCCCAGTTTGTTTAGACACTGACGCTCTAAGAAAAATAAATAAATTCTTCAAGTTTAATATAGAGATCCTCTTCAATTTTACTGAAATTATATAACTACCATACATTTTCTGAACTAAGACAAATTTCTCTTAAAATTTGCCATAAATATATATACTTCCATTTTTTTGGAGCCTTTGGAATAAAACGTATAGAGACTGGTTCATGAATTTATGAACATGACACATACCACCTTTGTCGATGCATAAGAGGTCTGCAATACATAGGAGTTGTGTTGAGAATAATAAAATCATCGTCTATGGCAAAATTTATAGTTATTTATGAGATTCATGTCTTCCGAAAAATTTATACAAGACATTTTTATTTTCAAAACCTATGCAAAGCCCAAGAACATTATCTAACTACCATGTAATCAACAATGTCTCTTTGTACAGGCACACTTGCAAACTGTGAACTTATCAGCAACTTCATTTTATTACCCTGGCAATATTACCAATAGTTACCTCAACTATGGTGCTGCAGTGAGTGAGGTAGGCTTATTTCTTGTTTGAATTCTTATTTTGAGAGGAACATTTTCTAAAGCTCGTGAATGGTTGTCTTGCTCAAATGTATTTGAATTTGTGGAGAAAGTCATATTATTGCTTCAGATTATCAATACCAAGCTAATGGTTGAAGAATATTTTACAGGTGGAAATAGATCTTCTAACAGGAGAAACAACTGTTTGGCAAACAGATATTCTATACGATTGTGGAAAGAGTCTCAACCCTGCTGTAGATTTGGGGCAGGTGAGCCAGCTAAGATTTCTAATCAACTACTATTTCAAATTCTATGATCTTCATTAACGGGAAGGTTATATTTAAAAAAGAAATATTAAAAGCTTGTATTTAAAAAGAAAGAAATAACTTATAGTAGTATTTAAAAAATTTGAAATGCATTTCACTAGAAGTTCATGTCAAGCTAATGCAATATGTTTCTCCTATAGCCTTGTTTTCTTCCCATTATTGGTTAGTTCACCAGTTGAGCTTAATTACAGCGTTCAATAGTCCAACTATTATTATTCCGGGACTAAATTAGTCTTTCCCACCCTCTAAATATATCTATTATTAACTCAAGTTCTACTAGTTAAGCATATATAAATACAGAAAATTATGAATGTACGATAGCCAGAAATGATGTGGTTCATTCCGGGCTCAGTGTAAATGCATGGGAATCATGTCATTTAGAAGTTAAGGGACTAATTTATAAAGAACAAACTTAAATATGTCTGATTTAGAGTTTTTCTCATGCAGATACAAAGTGAAGTTATTAGATTTTTTGGTTGCCCAATTTGACATAAACATTTTCACTTGTGTCAGATCGAAGGAGCATTTGTGCAAGGATTAGGGTTTTTCATGCTTGAAGAATATGAAACAAATCATGAAGGATTAGTATTAGCAGATGGAACATGGAATTACAAAATCCCCACCTTAGACACAATGCCTAAACAGCTCAATGTTGAAATTGTCAACAGTTGGCATCACAAGCATCGCATTCTCTCTTCAAAAGGTATGGCTTTTTCGTTGAAATATTATTTTCAAATAGCTGTTTGTATGTGGAACAGGCTTGTAAAATAGTTTGATTTTGACGTCAAGGTAGTGGAAATGGCGTAAAATGAATCTGTTAACAAATTAAATATCTTTTAATTTGTTTCTTTACCGAGATTTTTGTTCAAAAGTCTGTTGAACGTTGTATGAATGAAAACATATCATGGTGTTGGATTTGATGAGAACTTCTGCTTTAGAATTTGATTCTTGGGCACTTGCATGTTAGAAAGGTAGAGCAGAAGTTTGTGAAGGTAAACTTAAATTGCTAGTATAATACGTATAATATCAATGATCTTTATGTCCAACTCCGTCAGCTTCAGCTTCATAGATTGTCCCAACTTGAAGGATCGATCTGACTTCAAGCTGTCTGTCATCAATTTGTTAAATGATTCAATTGTTAACAGAATACTTATACAACAACTACGTGCAAGCTTTATCTCACTTGATGTGGTTGACTATATAGATCACACAGTACCATTATGCTCAATTAACAACAATATCTTTGGATATGTCATTAATCAAAAGGTCCTGTTTAATAACTTCATTGGAAGTTCAATTTGGTTTTCCTCCACCCCTTTTCAAATGACTTTATACTGTATGATCCACCTTCCTCACTAGCACCTCCAACAGCCTTCTTTGTATATATGAACTACCTCAAACAATTTTTTACCATTTTCTCTTCAATAGACCCAATGTCAACTCTTCCTTGTATATGTTCATTACAAATCTTATCTTTTTTCATATAACCATTCATCCATCTCAACATCCCCGAATTGCTATTCTAACTTTTTATTGTTGTCTCTCTAAAGCCCAACATCGACTATCATATAACATTGTTGCTCTTATAGAAGTACAATAAACCTTTTTTTAGCTTATTGAGAACCTTTCAATCACAAATAACTGAGGTAACCTTTTTTCACTTGAACCGTCTAACTTGTTTTAGGCTCCGAACAACCAACATAAAACTCTATTGAATTTTGTATGAAGATGGATCAGAAGACATTAAAATAATTGGAAGCCATAATCCCACAGAAGAAATGAAATGGCTAGAGACCAAATATTTTGTGGTGCATACTGTAAAGTTGCTTGGCCATGAAAATCTACCTTGTAGTATATATCTTTCAATTTGCAGCTTATGCCTTGTTATTTTGGGGCCAAAAAAAAAAAGATTAAAGTAACCAATGCATCTCTATCCAACGTTCAGACCTAAAGACCTTATTATAATTAGATAAGTTGTGGCAAGCCTATACTTAAAACTCTTTTTTGGTAGTGATAGAAAAAAGGTCTTTTAGTTATCTCTTACTACTATTCTCTGGTTTTATTCTGAACTCTATTAAATTACTTTGTAATCAGACTCTATTCAAGAATACAATAAGTAAAGCAAGGTCATCTCTTCTTGTTTTATGGTCCTGGCTTGTTCAGGTGCGGCCTACTTTGTGCACACTTGGATATATGTCAGGACCATTACAAATGGGGAAAAAAATACCCCCAACCAAAAGAAAAAGGATAATAGGGTTAAAATATAGGTGTTTACTTTATTTGAGCAGAAGAATTCTTTTACTAAATGGTACTTCAAATCTTGTTTATGCAGATTCCGGTGAGCCCCCCCTACTTTTAGCAGCTTCTGTTCATTGCGCCATTAGAGCAGCAATCAAAGAAGCCAGAAAACAGCTTCATTCATGGAGCAACTCACATGAACTTGAAAACCCATTCCAGTTTAACCTTGCCTGTGGTGAAGGAACTCTGGATTGGACGTTGTGGAAACATACTTGAAATGGAAAATGGGGAAAATGTGAAGGTTCTCAATAGTATATTTCATGTTTGGATAAGGAATAAATATGTACTGGCTTCTCAGAGTGATTTGTTTTTCATATTTGCGTTTATTTTAAATTATATATTTCTAAAATAATATTTTCTGGCCCTGTACGTACAATAATTATCTAGTGTTAAGGGTATATACATATATTGACCTTTATTTGCACTGTACATGAAATAATTATGCCCAAATAATTAGTATTTGTCATATTAGTTAGCTAATTCCTGAACGTCATATTATTAATAGAATACATTCAATTTATTGCTAAGTCATTTGGTGGATAAAGGACACATTACACTTAGTCATACCACTCTGATTCTTATCGTAATTTCATTTTAATTAATTATCACATACCCATAAATGTTACTTAAATTGTTGCAATTCCCATTTTAATTAATTCTCATCGTAGAAATTATGATATTTCACCTTCAAAATGATTTGAGGGAAATATAAGCAAAGACTTAAAACGAGCAAAGTGAATCCAAAAACTCTATAAAACACGTGGTCCAATGCAATCTCTTTTTCACTCCACAAGGATCAAGATCGAATGAACATTCATCTTCTTTCTGCAAGAGGAAGATATATTTCTAACCTTGTAGTAAGTAATAATCAAGTTCAATGTTTTGGCATTTGTTGTCCCACCTAAAAAACTTAGTGAAATGTGTTAATGTCTCCAAAGATGTGAATGTGGAAAGGTCAACTATAGAGGAGTAAATCAATTACAAAAAATAAAATTTTTTAATTAGATATTGATTTTACAAAAAAATTTAAAAATTTCTTTTGATAGCCCAAAAAAGGAGTAGCATACAGTGTAACAGTGAGTCAATTTCATATCTTTATTTGTCTTAGCAAGTTACAAGCACGCCTTTATGAACACATGCTGATGTACTTGGTGCAGCAAGAGCATGAGTGATAACTCTCCAATTTTAATAGAATTTGATATATAATTTGATATATTTGGGGAGTTATTAATACGAAATAAAACGGTTTATGAATGATTTTGATAAAAGAGGAATTGTTCACATGATTTGGTGTTTTAATGCAATTATATGAATTTTAGGAACATTTAGGATTTAAAAAGAAATAAAGAAGAAAGAGAGAGATTTTTATTTTGAGTTTTAGTGCTTTATTTATTAATATTATATTACTCAAATAAAAATTCCATTTCAGGAGAGAACAGTTTCGGAGTGGAGTCACGAGCAGCAGAAGCAAAAGAAAACGAGAGTCACGGAGCTTAGAGCGAGAGTTTCTGGGCACGAGAATTGGAAAACCGAGGAGGCTGAGCAGAGACCGTCGTCGCGAGCTGGAGCAGGAGATCGAGAAGCAAGCCTTGACGCACGTTAAGGCTGTGTTTGGACTCACGTTAAGGCTGTGTTTGGTGTTCCATTTTCCTAAATTCCTTTATTCTCTTTATGGTTTCAATTCCTCAATGCTTTGCTATTGTTGCTGAAATGTTTAGTGGCTAAGTCATTTGTTCTAGGATTATTTTGAACCGTTGCATGGATTGAGATTGGATAATACACTCTTTGGTGATTAGTGACAATTATATGTTAATTTTATCTTGTGTTTAATGCTTCTAATTGATTGGCCATCACTTAGATTGATTTGTTCAATTGAATTAAGCTTGAGAGAGTTAATTTAATTGTAGGACTTAGATAAAATTATGCTAGACTTGAAGTTTAAATAATCAAATGGATAGTTTGTTAGTAACATAGAGATATAGTTATTAACCTAGCATTGTCATATTAAGGTTGTTGCTTAATGATTATTTTCCTTTAACTGTAGCAAGAGATTGTGCATGTTAAATGATTATATTAATTTGGTTATGACTTGAGAGAGCTTAATCAATTACTTTTGAACCTTAGACAAATATATAATGTCATTTAATCACTAATAGAGTTGTATGTATTTAATTCTCATGAATTGCATTGGTGAAAAATAATCCTAGGCATCTCTCATCGTTGAATTAAAACTCTAGTCTGTTTCTCTCATTTTATTGTTAGTTTTCGGGAATTTGGTAGATCTTTAGGACACTATTACTCAATTGATTCACTCAACCTAATTAATCACATAATTGCATTGATTACCTCATTTATGCGTTAGTCCTCGTGGGAACGATATTTTTCTACTACTTGCGACCCGTACGCTTGCGGTAAGCTACAAGGCGAACAATGGTGACATGTGTTGTTGATATTGTTCATATGGTAAAGAGAATGGGTTATATGGTGGAGAAGGAGACTCATAATATGGTTGAGGTTTGGAATGAGAGTTGTAGGTGGGGTTCGTAATGTGGATTGGGAAGCGGATAATCACCTTTATGGCCAAGTGAACATCTCTTTTGATCGTGCATCCATGTTTGGAGATCCTCTAATCGATGATGTATGGATGCAAGGTTTTGAGAGAAATAATCTTCCATGTTTCCTACAAAAGAATGAGCATTTGGGGGTAAAATAAATTAAAAAAATTTCAATTTAAACAAAACAAGAAGCTAGGAAATGAAAGATGAAAATATGATATGTATGCATGCACCGGAAAAGAGAAAAAAAATGGAATGTAAAGAAATAGTTCAGTGAGCGAAAGTTGGTCGTGACCAAAATTAAATTTCGTCACGGCGAAAATAAAATTTGGTCCCGGTGAAAGTGTACAGACAGTTACTTCTCACATAAAAACAGCATTAGTCGCGACGAAAGTAGGTATTGGCCGCGGTGAAAACTCAATATCAGATGCAAAATGTAGATGAAATGCAATGCTATGATATGCAAAAACCTAACCTATGCTATGAACAAATGCAAAATTGAAACAAACACAAATGCAAACAAGCAAACAAAAATACAATCTAACAACTACTAGCACTTAGCTTCCCCAGCAATGGCGTCAAATTCTTTGATCACTCCTAAGCCACAAAATGTAAACTTAGACCGCTGGTTAGCCTTGAAAATGGATCAAGAATATTAATTTTGATTTCAAAGGATTGTATAGTGACAACCCCATGGTCGTTCTCACCGGAAGCTAGTCGCGTACCAATAATCCTTAGCTCGTAATTATGTTTGTAATGCAAATGCAATCGGGTTCAATTGGAATTAAGCTATGTACTTAAACTAACTACAAAATAGAACTTGTTTTTGGTATTTTCTTGGTTGAGGACGAAAGTAAATGTAGCTTTGAGAAAGAAAAGTGTGTGTGTGATGATGAGCGCCTCTTGAAAACAAAGTGTTCCATCATAGTTCGCAAAGGATGAGGAAAAGTATCAACTTCCACACTGAGTTTTCAAAATCAAAAACCCCAACAACTCGTGTGGGTCCAAAGCGTCATACGATGATCTCCTTCTAAATCCCCAAACGATTTGGTAGGTCCGAAATAACATGAAATGAACTCCATCCCATGAGATCCCTTAAGACCACTTAGTGTGTGTACAGAAATCGTAAAGTGACAAAATCAACTTCATACATTGCTGACTTTAAAACCAAGCACAACTAGGATGATAGAAGAGAATAACAAGATTTCATTGAATAAGTAAAATGAACTCCATTCTACTTTGTCAATCACAAAACAACTCAATACACAATAATTCAAGTTTGGCTCGATCGAGACCAAGCATTTACACACAAATTACACAGTCCAACTCGGAATCCAAGTAATCCATAATGTAAATACAGATTAAAAGCAAATACCCCCCTTTCAGCACTTCGAACTCTGGCTCACTTCATCTTCAAGAGGGTGGAGATGTCCAGCTCCTCATGGGTGGTGGAAATGAGCTTCGAATAGATGATGGATGCATGATAGATGGATAGATGATGGAGAAATAGGGTGAAATGGTGTTGGTGTGTGAATGGAATAGATGGAGAATGAGATTGCTCTCCTCTCTTGCTCTCTTCAACCTCTGCAGCCTCCTCCTCTTCTGCTCCTTTTAAAAATACCCTAAAATAGCATTAGAAACTGTTCTGGGTCGGATCCATCAAGCTGGGTTGGGTTATTTTCCTTCTGGAGTAAAAATCAGGTGCTGCGCGATATTCGCCGTAGCGAACCTCACCCGAGAGTTCTTTGCCTGCTACTTGAACTTTGGCCGTGGCGAAATTCTCCAGAGCTGCTTCTCTTGCCCTTTTGTATGGAGTTCCTGAAATGAAATAGCAAATATGGGCAGTATCATTGGCTCATGATGCAATTTAGGCACAATAAATCATTATTCATGGCATATATACCCAAAATCACACTAATCCAAATCAACAACTCCTAATCTCAACTTAAGCACAAAAAGGTCATATATGGGCTAAAATCGACTTTAAGACTTTGGGAATTCAAGTAGAAAACTAATACAATTGAAGCTCAATCATCTTCACTACTGGGATGAGGATCATCTGGAGGAAGTGCATGCTGCGGGTCAGGCTGAGCTGATGGGGGCGGGTAGAAGATCGAAATAGGGGCAGCTGTGGAAGAGAAGCGTCAAGCTGGGACTTCTGAAATGCCATCTGCAACAGAAAGTTTGCAGCCTGTCTCCACATCTCCATCTGCATCTACGTCTGCACCTGACTTACCTAGAGCTGCGCCTGTACCTTCTCCTAGACCCTCACCTGCACCTGCTGCTTAACCTTCACTTGGACCTACGTCTCGATCTCAGCACACAGCAGCTCTCTATCGACATCATGATCACCGTGCCTCCTAGGTCCAGATGTGGTCTCCTAAGACGCAATAGCAGAAGATGAAGTCCTGGCTTAATATCTTGATCGTCCCCCGAAGATAATGGTTCGGGTCGCCTTAAACCCAAAACCTAGAAGTCGTCCGGGGTGCTGATCTATGGCCGCCCTAAGTGAGGCAGTGGGGTCTAGCGCTAACCCCTAGGACTCCCTGAACTCAGCATCAGTTTGCTGAATACACTCCTGTAATAAAATAGTATTAGTAAATAAATCTCGTTTCAATTACAATTTAAAAAGACAAAATAATTATTATTAATAAAATAATGTAACTTACAATAATTTCTTCAGTCTCCTGCGTCAATGAAGTCCCATCATTATGCCTATGGGTTGCCACGAACAAATCCCCATAAGTGGCCTTCCGACCCTCCCTATATGCTACCTCATCCTAAATAATGAATATAAGACGTAGTATATCATACATTTTTTATTTATAACAAATTAATCAAATGTAAAATAATTGCATTTTTACCATCTCAA